>BOPP01000126.1:2100567-2117540 GCA_017312745.1 Gryllus bimaculatus | reverse complement strand
GTTAATCAATTATATTCACATATTACAAATCATATTATTCATTGAAGTACGCGTAAACTGTATGAACATATACACTGGATCATGTGCGTTGTTTCGCTTTAAACGACGGACTGAAATCTGTACGTTCATTTGTATAATTTTCATAATGCGTACACTCCTCTGCCTCTCTAGTGCATTTGACCCAGGACTGCTGTGTGGGTCAATAATCACTTTAAACACTAATATTCATGACAAGTACACATGCCATTTTATTTACTATTCATCTCCGAGACCAAATTTTCATTGTTTAGCCGAGTATTTTAAAAACGACGTATATCGGGGTCACGAATGAAACTTGCAGCTTTATTTGTGTGGAGGCGTGTGAAAAAAAACACTTAAAAAAAAAACTCGGGAAGGGTAGAATTAAGAACGGGTCAGCGTGCCACTTGACTCAGACCCCAGAAACGGGCCTTCGACACGTGTCCGGCCGGGCGTCGCGGAGGTCGACTCTTCGGGATATCACGGCCTCCGCCGCCAAGACGCGCATCCGCGCCGGAATAAAACCGGGTTTTTTTCGGGTCCACCGAGAAAAAGTTGGCGTGGGACACGCGGGTAATGAGATGCACTTTTTGGGGCTTGGGAAAAAAAACGGGCACGGTGCGGCGTGGAGCGGCCCACGGAGCGGAGCGTCACGGCGCGGCGCGGACGGACGGAGGCGGCGTTGCGCTGCGCCGCGCCGTCGGTGACGCAGTGAGAACCCCCGTCCGCGGGCGGCGCCTTATCTCTCGCCCGCGGCGTGCCTATTCTCTTAAAAAGGCATTTAGGTCCGGCGTTTTACATATCCAGCGGCCGCGCCGGCGCATCCCGCAGGGCGACGGTGGAGGTGGGGGAGGGGGGCGACGCGATGTCCCGGGAACCGAGCGCGGGGCGGCGGAGGTCCGGCACGCGAGACGGCCGCGCCGCTCCGCGGGTCCCGCCGCCGCCGCCACCGCCGCCGCCCAGGTTCGCGACCGCCGCTTCCCTCCATTTATTAGGCTGTGTCTCTCCCGTGGCCTGATTGGGCTCGCACGCCCCGCACCCAAAGGCCGTAATCCATCCTTTAGGGCAGGCTGCTTTAGCCCCATGAAACATACCTTCGGCCTAGAAAAAAAAACTCAATCCTTTTTTTTAAGTACGCGTGTATAGGACAACACTATTTGCAACTTAACCCCCGTCTCCACGTAGCCCCGTGGTGCTAGGAAACATTTGCATACCTGGGACCTGCACAAAAAAAACGTCTTTCCCCCCTTCCACGGGTGCCCCCTACCCCTCATCTTTGTACACAACCCTTTGAAAGGGAGACCGCTTATTGGTCTTAAGTCCATTCTAGTTACAGAAACAGGCGAAAGAGGGCTGAGGGCAGAGGGATGGGATTATTTTTTATTTGAATAAAGAGACGAAGACAAAAGATGATAGTCGGACGGGGCATTTCCATATGCGCCTGTCCCTGCGCCGTGTTTAGATTTGCGAAGATGTGTGAAGGAGAGCCGGGCAAAACTGGCGGCGGCTCACTGAGAAACGTCGGTGCGGGCGTCGCGGGCCCCTTCCTCCCCAAAAGCAAAAACACATGACGGAATTTCTTTCTTTATGCTCCTTCGTTTTTTGTCTCCCTGCTTATGTACCCTTTTTTTCCACCGTTTTCTTTTTTGCTTCGTTACAACGGACTCAGTCCGCACTTCGCAGGCCGGCGCGACGCGCGCGGGCGCGCGGGCCGAGGAAGCGAGCGCCGTCGCGGCGGCAGGGGGACAGTTGCCGGTCGGCGGTTGAGCGGGTGCAGCGTTGCCACGCCGCGTTGGCGCTGCCGTCGCCACCAACCTGTCGCCCGGCGCCCCCCGCGGCCTGCGCCCAACGCCCCGCGGGCGGCGCCCCACTCGAGCCTTCGCGCCCCGCCGGCCCCGCCCGGCCGCCCACCGCGCCACGCCCCACGCCACGCCAGCCACGCCGGCCTTGCGGGGTGCTTCCGGATGATGGACATCGCCAACCGCTGCTTCACATCCTCCGCCCCTCCTTTGCGCTCGGTCTACTGATTTACATGAGCTCCAGCTGCACAAAGTGAAATTCCACCACACCACTTTCCAATCCACCTTTTCCCTTCCAACGAAATGTCACAGGGATTTTTTTATAGTTTATCAAACAAGATTATACCAATGGAGATAATTTTGTTTTCGCCAAAATGAATTTTTTTTTTAATTCAGGATTGGACGTAATGTTTTATGTCAAATTGTATCATTGAAAATAATGCATATACTAATAGTACTACTGGTTCTTACAATTGAAACGGCAAATACGTGTTCAGTGGACAGTGTAGCTGTCAAGTATAGACTGTTTGCGCTTCAACGCGAGGAAAATGATTAAAACCCCAAAAACCAGGGGGGAAATTTTTCGATTTTTGCTGGGGGCCATAACTTAAAGCCTTATCACCATTGAAACGTACTATGTTATTTTTCTCTCGGTGTTTCATTAATGTCACCGGGTGTCGTACATTTCTTGGCGTGTCTGCTGAAGAATATACACTGCAATTAACACTAGATGAAGGATCTGGGCTTTACCACAGAAGAGCCTTTGAGATATCCGTGGAAATCAGCACAAACCACCATCTTTTTGTCCTAAGTGCACAATCAGTTCTCTAGTGGCGGCTCTGAAATAGTACCACTCATTTTCTGACGAAAGAATTAATGATATAAATGATTGCAATTGAACAGTTGGTTATGATAAGTCATTAGTGAAAAATGTGGTTTGTGTAATTCGATATCCCTTAGTTATAGGGGACATTTGGAGCACGCTTTCTAATTTTAAACTGGAGATATATTTTTTGAATATACGATTTATCTATGCCAAGTACTTTATATGAATGTATAATGATTTTTTCCTTCATGAGAACTGTTTTTCTTTGCTTAATTTATTGTGGTTTATGAAAAAAAATTCTTGTGAGGAACTACCCCCACATTTCCAAATTGTAAATGGCATTCTACGTAAGAATTAAGAAGAAAATGCGGTCAGAATTCATGAATGACACCAGTTGAAGTTGCAATTCTTAATTACTTAAGCAATATTTAATCGTTGCAGAACAAAGGAAAGAGACAATTATAAGGCGCAGAAATAATATATTTTATAATAATTATGGACAGCTTACATGAAGAATTGCAGCATGAGGAAACTTGAAAAAATTACGCTACCATGTAGCGTAATGATCTATACATTTGTTACTGTGTGTAGTGTGAAGCTCTCCCTACGGTTGGTTCAGTACGTGCCTATCAGGGAACATAGCCATGAAAAAGCCCGGTCAAATCACGCAATCTTCACATGAAGGTCCAGCATCACGTGCAAAAAAAAAATAAAAAAAAAAAAAATTATTGCGGAAAACACGTAAATGAAGTTACATGCCACGTCGGTGGGGAGATGGTCTGGAGATTAAAACCAGGCGGCCGTCACATCTCCGGAGAGGAGGCCGGCGCGGCGGTGCGGCGGCTCGGCGGAAGGAAAAGGGCCGCCGAGTTCGCAGGACGCGAGGTCGTGGGCGGCGGAGCGGGGTTGGGAGGCTGCGCGCCCGGGGCCCCGGAAGCGGGGAGCGAGCGGCGCGCGGCCAGCGGCCGGTCCGGGCAAGGATGGCGGTGCTCGGCGCGAGGCCCCCCTCACCCGCCGCCACCGACCAGCGGCGGCGCCCGCTTCACTCACGCTCCGGATTCGAAACCCGTCACGCGGGCGCGGGCGGGGCGGCGGGAGGGGCCTGCGGCACGACGCCAGAAGCCCGCGACCCCGCGCCCGGCGCGGCGTCCGATCTCCTACCGCCGCGGAACGCCTCCGCATGCGGCCAGTCGCTTCCTCGCGGCCTCTGCCGCCGCCTCGGTGAGGCGATCACGCCGCGTGCCCGGACATCGTCCACCGCTATTGCCCTCCCTCACTTGCTCCCACAGTTTCCACGGCTCATCTATGTCTCATTCGCGTCGTCTGCGCTCCGGTCTCCATGTCCCATTTCGGCCATCCTTCTTTCTCACAAATTTCATCACTAATTTCTCCCTTTCTCGTTCATCTTACGTCACTGTAATGCGATATCTTTCCCTTTGGTTTTCGTTTCTTCAAGCTCTCAATCCTCTGCCTTTTCTCTTTTTCTGCCCTCTGTTCTTCCTTCGTTTTCATTTGATCTCTATGTTGCTTTCATACTGAACGCGTGCACTCGAACACGGATCTCCCACTTAACCCGTCTTCTTGCTGCAGCTCGCCGCCGCTTCTGCCGCCACCCGCCGCAGTCTTCCGGTCTCCGCCGCCTCCGTTTTGCGCCGGCGCGCGCCCAACAGGTTCGGGGCTCGAGGGAGCCGTAGAGCGGGAGCGAGCGACTGGCTCCGCGCGGCGGGCCCCGGCGCACCGGAAGAGCTAACTTCCCGCGATATTTTACTTCTTCCACGCGTCCGCCAATTGCTGGCTCTATCCGGTAATGGATAATTTTTCAAGATAATAAAAGAAGGATGAATCCGGAAAGAATTGCGACGGCGGCGGTGGGCGTCGCGGTGGAGAAGCCCCCGGAACGAGTTACAAGGCACGAGGAGCACTGCTCGGCGGTCGTTTATTACCGGGAGGTGTTGACCTCTAAATTAGTTGTCGCGGGTTTTATAGTTTACATGGATCGTGAAAGAGGCGAGAGATGCTCTATCTCTTGTTTACTTGTTATCTGACCGAAATGAGTTTCTAGATCCGTCAAGAAGGACTTTTCAAGGTTGTGTAAACTTATATGACATTGTTTTGCAAGTCTGACGACATAAAAAAGAGGCAAGGAGTAATTATGAATTCGGTGATACAGAGTGTGTTTGTATAAATATAGCTTGGAAATTTAACAATGGAAGCAATCTATTGTACGGTGAAATTTATAACGGAGATCAGTATGTGGATCCCTGATAGCATCCACTCTTGCTATTAAAATAAATTTTGCATTACTTTATGAAAGATAAGTTCAAATGGGAAGCAAAAAATGCGTGTAGGACAAAACCTCAATAAAAATTATCCATTCCCTTACTACAGTAATATATTAAGTTTTTGTTATCATTCAAAATTAGTAGTTCTAGTTTGCGGCCGTTACACCTCTGTACATCATGCACCTAACAGTAGCCAGCCGGTCTGCCCGAAACATCTACGTGTGTGATCACTACGTTGCTTACATAGCACGTGGCAACATCCCGCAAGCTCCATTTGCCTGACATTTCTGGGAGGGTAACAGATCAAAAACTACGAGTCTCGAACGGCAACGTTTTGTTCACGACTTCTTGCGGTGAGAAGCGGTCGACGTTAAAAAGAGGCAAAACACAGGCGAGGTTTTTTTTCTGGACTGAATATCTACAGGTAACCACACCACTTTAGTAAGCCTTTCCCTCCCCTTTGCCACCGTACGTCTATAGCTGTTCTCGAAAAACCCACATCAGTGGTCGTAATTTGGGCTTTGCGTAGCTTCTAGCCGGCGTTCCGCTCCAGATGTCGGGCCGCAGACGCCGCTACCATGTATTTAAGCGTAACTAGTCGAGCTATCGTCGCGCCTCTGTCAAACCCACTTCTCTTGTCGACCTCGTCTGCACGATATTCGAAATCAGTTATCGCTGTAGACGTCGAATCCATTTCCGCTGCCCCAATTTCAATGAATCCCCGCTCTCTTGGTGCCGCCAATCACCACCCCCTTTCGCGATCACTCGCGCAACTTGTCCTCTCGCCAGCTTCGTGCCAAATTTACTGAATTTACTATAGGGATGTGCAGCTCCCGATCAAATATAATTGTCAATGAGTACATTCTAAATACTCCCTCAATGAAAGTACACATGTCATTCAGATGTAACAACTATCATATTTAAAAGAACCTGAAGGAAATTTGGAAGGGGTCAAAGGGGGGTTGGGTTTTAAAAAAACCCCAAAAAAATTTTTTTAAGGGCAGCATTTGCTTAGATTTTCATAGGAAAAGACAATATTAATTTATTGGTCACGAAGAGAAAGGTGAATATATAAGAAATTTAGTCATACTTTCTTAGGACGAAATACGAAAGACTCTTAACATGAAATGACATAGTTGCAGATGATGTGATGGAGAGGTTTGAAGATGAGATAAAACGAAACTTGAATTAACAAGGCGATGAATGCAGGTATACGTTTTAAACGGAAAACAGTACCACCAAAACATGCAAAAGGCAGTTGAAGAAGAAAAAGGGCATAGAAGCAAGATGTGTATACATGCAAACAACATAAACTATGGGTTTCTGCGAAAAATGAATTAACGTGTTAACTCACCTAGAGCCACTGCATCGAGTTCACCCCCTTTCCCTCGAACACGTTCGAAATTAATTTGTGTCAGGAGAGTTGCAGATGACTTTCCACGCTGTCAGAATAGCAAGCTCACTTTTTGGATCAAACGATACAACACATCCCACGCGCAGAACTCGTTACGAGCACAACACTCTCCCGGGGCGTGGAGCGTCTGGCGCCGGGCGTCGAGAGGCTGCCTACAACCTGCCGGGGCGTGAGGGGGGGGGCGGCAGGCAGCGTCGGCGCCCCGCTGGCGTCCAAACCAGAGCGGGGAGGCAGGTACTCGCGCGCCAAGGACCCGTGACTCAGCCCGGCCGGTGAGCGCAGCATCCGCGTGTTCGCGCTGAGTTCAGGGCGCGCCGCGCCGGGGCAGGGCACCAGGCGGTTATGGTGGTAGCAGCGGGAGCAGCTGCTGTGGTGCAGGCGAGCGCCGGTAGGGGATGCGAGTGGGGCCGGGACAGGAATGCGGGGGACGGGACCAATTGACACGCGGGCGGGTGTGAAGTGTTTGTGTGGATGTGGTCAGTGGAAGTTGGGTGATGGAGTCGGGTGGTGGGGTGGAAATGATGGGGGCGGTTTCGGAGGTGGAGGGGAAGCAGGTTCGGAGATTTTGTAGTCAACTGGGAACCGTCCAGATGATTTAAATACTGAAGGTGGAGTCAGAGAGGATAGCGCGAGTGATGGTGTATAGCGAGCCATTACAAGTCAGCAACAGAGCGAGCAAGCAAAGGACGCACGCGGCCCGCGAAGTGGCGAGGCGTCGGACAGCCGGGCGTGCGGTGCCGGGGGAGCGAGAAAAGAGGGTCGGGCGCCGCGGAGAACGACAGCGTTGCGGGCGACCAATATCCGTGAGGCGCCCGCATTCGCGCGAACGTCTCGCCACGCTAGCTCACCTCGACGTGTAATGCGCGCTCGGCTTAGGGGATGCGGTGTGGGAGGCGGCGACAGCCCTCGGAAACGCGTCCGCGTTGGCGAGGTCTCTGGGCCTGCAGAGAGTACGGCTCACTTCTGGAAGGGAGACGATAGGGAAGATGCGGTTTAGCGCTTTGAAGAGGAATGGAGAACATGAAAAATCCAAAATGAACCGGAAGGGGTGTATCACAGCTGGACCACGTTCTAATGCCTTAATATTGAATTATTTTCCTTTATTTCAAAGATGATAAAATTTTTTCAACATACTGATATTCATGCGCATTTTGTGGATGTGTGTATCAAATCGTAATGATAACTGATATTTCCCATTTTGCGAATAATTTCATAACAATACGAACATAGACCTAAAGAATAACCGTGTTACATTATTGTTTTTTTTTAGATTTTCACTATTTTTCTCAAAACACACAGTTGTATAATTATCGCATATTAAAAAACAGTGTAAGAACGAATTAATGAACGATTTATCTGTGGACGTTAACAATATCTCTGAGACAACGAGGAAACACAAAGATCAATGGATGTGTAGTTTGGGTGATAATCAAAAGTGAGAATGTAGGAAAGGGTAAAATGAGTATAGTACTGGGGTAAATATGTACACATAATATTACACTGGGGCTCTAGGGTGGCTCATGAGCCTGGTAGGGTAAAAATAGAGTAGTAGCTTATTTTAAAATTGGTCTGAGTTACTGCTAGCTGTGTGAACGAAGAAAAAGTCAGGTAGGCGGGTTTGCAAGTTACGGTGAAGGAAGGGAATGTTCGTCACATTCTCTTACCCTTCGCCGGGATATTAAACTAAGGTCTAGGTATGGGGAACACCGTTAATTACCAACAAAGACAGACAATCTACCAAATACATATATACACTATTTACATCTTCCCCCATTTGTCTCAAGCAATCTTGAACTGTTCTGACACGTAAATAAAATAAATAAAATAGACAACAAGCTCAAGGAGAGAAAAGAAAGGGCAGCGAAAAAAAGAAAAAAAACGAACAGAAGGAAAGAGAGAAGAGGGAGAATAAACACGACGGGATATTCTTGCGGATAGTTCCACTGGAAGATATGAAGATGGCAGGCGCTCAGGAGGGAAAAAAGAAAAGAATGTTACGATAGAGAAGACAAGTAGATAAGTGAGTAAGGGGTTCTTTTTTCCTGGATTTTTTTTGTTGAGGATAGACTGTCGCGAGAGGTCGGCCGGGAAGGTCATTTTTTCGCCGGCCGGGCAGGAAGGGGCGGAAGGGGCCTTCGGCGGGAGGGGTCCTGCCGACAGCCCCTCGCGTCGCCGTCCAGCAGGGCGTGTCGGCGCGGGGCCGCGCGCGCCTTCACGCGACTCCGCGCTCGCGCGCCGTCGCGCACGCCCTCTACTCCACGCGTTCACATGTAAGTGCACGGTGGCGGTGGGAGTGTGGTGCGGGTTGGCGTGGCCGCCGCTGTTCATGTGCTCCGCCAATCATGGACATCCAGTGCACTAGCCCTGCGTGGGGTTGCGCCGGCGAGCCCGCCGTGGCCGTGCGCGTGCGCGTGGCCGTGCGCGGTGGCCGTGCGCGTGCGCGTGCGGTGCCGTGCGCGTGAGCGTGGCTCCGGGGGCTGGAGCCGCGCTGGCCGCTGCCGCCGCCCCCGCCGCCGCGCGCCCGCGCCCCCTGCGGCCCGCCGCCGCCGCCCCCTGGCCCGCCGCCCCGCCGCCGCGCGCCCTTGGCGCCTGACGGACAACCGAGCCCGGCGCGTTGGGCGTGCCGCCGTGGGTGTGGTGCGCCGCGTCAGTCGGAGAAGGGACCAACACGAACGCAGCCTTCTGGAAGCAGGACGTGCCGCTGGAGACAACCACTGCGCCCCCGCGCGCGCCGCTGGTGCTCGGTAAGCGCGACGTGGCGTCGCTCCAACCCCTCACCTCCCTCCTCCCGGAAGGGCCGAGGCGCTTACCGGACACGAGCAACGAGCGCACGTGTGCTCAAGGCGGTCCCTTGGTGCATCTGATAGTCTCATCTGCGATTGGCACGGGGAAGTGCCGAACGCGAACGCTCGCTACAACACGGACAAACTAAAACGTGATGAAGCGATGTTCTTCGGAACTCAAACATCTCATCAGCAAAGTTTTAAATAATGTCTTCAGATTTTGACTGAAAATTACTAAATCCCATTTATGGAGAATGAAATGAAATATTGTAGATAATTTATTATTCCGAACGACGCATGAGACTATTTGATACTTCAAGACACTTCAATATAAATTATTTTAATCCTTTTAAGTGCGGTATGGTCGTAGCCACGTAAACGTGAAATGATGTTACTTCAGTAACTTCAGTTGCACATTCACACCAAGTCTTTACAATCATTTACCCGTTCACTGTTATATTTAATTAACGTCGACACATTTTATACATCGACGGCTTAGTGCACACATATTTTGTGACAAGAATTCGTAGGTTCGAAAATCAATCTCCAAGTTTTTAAATGTGTAATTGTATTTACAGAGTGACAATATTTCTTTTCTAAAAGAAACATGACCCCTCTTATGACATAGGTAGTTATGAACGAAAAGTCTCTATTAATGATATTAACTCAAAAATGACCATGAATGTACATTCAATGTTTCTGCTCTAAGCCATCGATATCGCACAATATGTACGAATTGCTACTAAAATCACAATTTGTATTAGCACTGTTCATGTTTACGTGGTGGCGACTGTAGTACATAAATAACATTGAACACATTGCAGAAACCTGTAAACATAATCATTAAAATGTAATGTTAATGCAATTTTACACTTTGCAACATATCATTTTCAATACATATAGGATTTCTATTCACTTTATTCTAACTTAGATTATAGGCTTCTACCCAAAGCTTTTGCTCGCGGGGCTTACAATGCTCACAATGAACCATACACAAGCTTCTTTCGACATCCGTATTTTACTTTCAATCATTTTCTTCTTTGCGATGACGCATCAGATCCGAAGGGGCTTTTCAACCGCAGATTCGCCGTGCAATACACAATAATTTCGCACAATGATAAAACCCGACACGTGTGCGTCAACACGTTCACAAGGTGCGTGCCTGCAAAAGAGTTTCCCAAGCTGATCGTTCACGTCGAGGACAGGTAATACGGGAATAAATTTTCCTCCTTCATTCTTCAGACGCCACACACACAAAAGGAATCCCATGTGATCGCCGGCGAGGGGTGAGAGGTAACGAGGGAGGGGGCCGGGTGGAGACAGGGGGAGAAAGAGGGAAGGGTCCCGCAGACGTACCGCGGATGAGCGGGAGCGGGGCGCGGCGGGGAGCTGCGGGGCGCGGGGACATCGCGTTGCGGGGATCTTTGGAGGAGGCTTAACCTCCCCCTCGCGACGGCGGCTCCGCGCGGCAAAGCCGGCGCTAAGTGTAGTTCGATCTCCTGCGGAGAAGCAAATCCGCACGACACATTTATGTTATGGACTTAACCCCTGGAGAGGCGGCGGATCGGGAGCGCGCGGGCCGCTTTGTTGCGGCCTCCTCGCCGAGCAGCCCGCCGTTCCCCGCCGGCCCCCGCCGGACGCGAGTAATCCCCCGTGACGCTGGACGGAAGGCCGGCGCGGCCGTGGAACGCGCGAGTAATCGGAAGATCGAGCGTGGTGGCGGCGGGCAGTGGAGTGGCGCGGCCACTTGGTGCCGGCCGCTGTGCCCCCCGAGCGGGCTTTCCACGGACAAATGCCGCTGGATAAAATACAATTCTGGGGATGTACCGCGGGGCCGGGCTGCTTCCTCTGCGGAGGGTTCCGCCGCTCGGCGCGAGGCAGTGGTGTGTGCGCTTCGCACGGATGGGTGTGGCTGGGACACGCGGAGCAATTGTGTTTGGACCGTGTGTCTCGGTATATCACTCCGACGAGATGAGAATACTTGTCTTTTCAAGTGGAGCTAAAGGGCCATTAAAACATAAGGTTGATCTTTACGGGAACTCCAGAATTGGAATTGAACTGAAAATGGACACACTTTTTGTGCATTACTAGAGAAGGCTAATAGGGACTATCCTAAGTAAACTGCTATCAAAAATATTAGGGAATTATTAAAGAGTAACGCTTGTAACGCTTGTAGGCATAATGGGTTTAAAAAGATCGTTACGTTCAACATTCTGGTTTAAAGTAGCATGTAGAGTGCTTCGACTGATAGTCGAGTGATGGTCATTGTAGTAATATTATAACTCATCTTACAGTGGGTAGGCGAAATACGTCATATAATAAGAGACACGTCATATAAGGAGGGAAAAATGGGCAAAATTTTGATATAGTATTTTTTGAATGGTCCTAAAAGATTTTATTATCAAAGCTTTATCGCGGCTTTCAAAAACTTTCGGTAATGCAGACTTATGGTACATAAGTTTCTTTCGGATTTCTTTTCTCACATCCTCGCCAACACAAGGTCTCGAAATAATTTCAGTGACAACTTTTCCCGTCCAAAACCTAATGATCGACAGATAACCAGGCACCACAAGGAATCACTGAATATATTTTCGGCTGAGAGAGCAAGCAATTAAAAAAACTCGCATAGTTACGAACTGAGTGTAATATCGACTGCATGCACATTTTGTATTTATGGTTTCATCATATCTTTTTATCTAGTCAACTATTTTGAGTAATATCTGTCATTTAGCATCTGCATGTTTAAAATGAAAGCAAGTGAAAAAATAAAGAAACAAAACAAACTAAAAAGAGAATTGCAAATCGAAAACTAAGTTGACGTGACTATAACGACTAGAATGAAAACGGCAAAAGCCGTGACAACGGATAAAAAACAACAACGTGAAAGGAGAAAAACTGAGCAGATAAAGGAAAGTCAACAGACGATTAAAATGATACTATTAAGAATACTCGCACTATATGGCTCTTGCACATAGTTTGGAGAATAAAGAAGAAGCGTTTTAATATTAGGATAATAATACAATTGTTATGTGTGCATTAAAAAGTAAATCGTCGGCTGGCGGGAATTTTCCCCAAACTAGATATCTCCCACCAGAGGGGCCCTGCCTCAGCCGCGACAAACTCCAAGTTTCCGACCAATCTCCTGGCATGTGTAGTAGTGAAGTACATGTTAGTGTAAGTGTGTGTATTAGGGGTTGAGGATAACAAAGGAAGAGGTAAGAAACATCGCGCACGGTCCATGGCCCGTTTGTGAGGGTACTGCTCTGGCATTCGTCCGGTGTTGATCGGAGAAACCACGGAAAACTACAATCAGAGCAGCCGGCCGCTAGAATTCACCAGACAGCGAATGACTTCGACCTAGCTGACAAGCTAGTGTCGAAAATCCTCCGGCACTCGAGTGGCGGATATCAGGTGATGCCCTGAGCCACCTCTCCCGGTCGGGCGAGTGGCGGTGGCGGCGGGGACCGGGCGCCACTTCCGGAGAGAGTCAGCGCGTCGCTATGCGCGGCATGCCCCTGCGCCCGGGGCTGCGGGTGGCGCCGCTAGCCCGAATCGCGCCTTCCGAGGAACCCGAGCGGGCGCGCGCCGCGCCGGGCGGAAGGGCCTGCGTCGGGGGACGCCCTGCTCTATAATTTCGCGGTCACTGCTCTTTCGGAACGACCCTGCGGCTCGCGGAGGAAAGCGAATAATATGGCTCGCGTTCCGAGAGGGGACGGGCGAGAACACGACATATTCCTGCAGGTGAAATCGATACGTTTCTCTCTGTTCACGCTCAACTCGAAGAAACGGTTCATGACGAGGTTTTGTAATTGGTTTCGCCTAATACAATTCTGAATGGCGCCAAAACAATCTCACAATGCAGCTGGGTATGCTAAAATTGCTTCACTCCGCGATGATGAAACGGTCTGCGACAAGTCTAAACACCGACCGATCACTGTTTGCTCGAAAAATATTTGAGGTATATTATACAAAGACACATCGAAAACATCGTTGTCAGCGAATACATTGCATTCCTAAAAAAAGTACTACAGAATTAAGATTAAAAGAAACTATTAAGTATCGTGTTACGTCTGTCAAAATACGACTTTGGAAAGAGAGATTAGACTTTTTGTTGAACGGAAGTAAATCATTTGGTAGATACTACCACCTTCATTATCACTACAAAAGACTCAACCTTCAAAAAACTGAGAGGACGTGGACAAGAGAAATCGAAAAAATCGAAATCGTTTTTACAAAATACTGACAGGTTAAAAAAGATCTCTGAAGCGTTCAGAGAAAGGCGATGCACCAAAGAAACAAAATGAAGACCACGAAGTCAATTATATCAATAAGGCAGGACTCGTTCGCATCATCGGCAGTAAAAAGATTAATTACACGACCCAAGAAGCATCAACAGAGAAAGCAGGAATGCTCCGTCGAAACCGGGCAGCAGGCAGCTGCATCTCGATTTACAGAACATGAGATCCTGGAAGATCGGTGACGCGGGACAGCATGGGCAGGGGCACGGAGAAGCAACTATTGGCGAAACCCGCGCAGGAGGACCGGTGTTTCTAGCGTTGGGATTACCCATCACCAGCAACTAGTCTTAAGGACAAGTTGACCTGACGCGTCTGCGAAAGGAACAGATAAATTGCTTCTTCGATGAGTGGAACCAGCATTGTTCTTTAGTTTCAAATTGTTTTGTTTATGGATGACTGAGAAAACCAATGTACGTTCGTTTGTGAGGGGTTGAAGAGAAAGTGGTATCACTCATGCTTTTAAAATAATCTCGTTAAGTTCTAAAAGATAATATTCAGTTACATAATATTGTATTTTAGGGGAAATTAATTTTTAAGTACGTCTTACACCACTTTCGATTAACCGCCTCATTTGTATGCGAGGAAAATAATACTAATCACTTCTATACTAAAAATTGATAAAACGAATGGCGCCAAGGACATACAACACGTAATTTTGTGCTTCTTCTTTGTGTTATTATTTGAAAACAATTATTGTTGTAATAGCATTAATAATAATGATATAATCATATTATAATTCAATGAATATTGGTTATAATTCCAATGAAAATGTGATTTGCTAATTTTTTCCATTTTTTCGCGGAACACTTCAATCACAACGTGAAATACCGCATCCTATGCCTGATTGGAGCACATTTCACTAGGAGTATTTAGAAGGCGATCGACGCCTCCGTCAGCAATCAATGCACAAGTGATTGCAGGTTCTTGGCACAACTATTCTTCGAAATATTCATTGGCTTAGACCAGATGAATTCAATTTTTTTAAATATTACACCACTCACACCTGACTAGAAATTTAACATACTCCACGATATAATTCCCTTAAATGTCAGGTTTGAAATATAATCATGTGGAATAAACTTTAGGGTACTTGTTATTGAAAATATTCTTTGTAATTATCATAGCAAATAATTAAAAGAGAGTGAAATAAACTCAATTGTATAACTCATCACTAGTGAACAAAGTATTTGAGACTTTTCTTTGATATTGGAAAATCTTGAAAACTCAGAGTTCGGTCGGTTTTTCAGTTAGGTGATTAATTTCTCCTTCATATTCCCCTACGGACGTTCTCCCACACCTTACATGCTTTCCACATATACTGGGCGAACATGTATCCCAGTTTGAGAACCCCTAGCCTAAGCCCTCCGTCACTGCACAGCACCTCGTAGCGCTTTTGGCTCTGCGACCCCTCTCGCTCTCCTTCTACCTGCAGCAGCAGCAGCAGCTGCTGCTGCTGCTGCTGCTGCTGCTGCTGCTGCTACAAGCCTTACGTCATTTGTCCCGTACATGTAGTGATCTGTATCGTGGGAGCGTGTGGGGTTCCTCATCCGTTTGAACGTGACGTCAGGCACCGACCTACACGTCAGCTTGAGTGTATCCTCCTCTAGGTATCTCGCCAACCTGGACAAGACCTAAGCTTCATTCTGGTCTCCCAACATGTATGATAGTGTAATGTACTCTGTAATGTGTAATCATGTGTAACATGTGTAATCAGTGTGTATGAGCGTGCGATCCGTAGCCCATTTGTTAGAGCACTACTCCGATATTGACTTAGCATGGAGAGCCACGGAAAATCACAAGTCAGAGCAGCTGGCCGCTAGAATTTTGCTCCAGGCAATACTGAATTCGACCGAGCTGTATGTAGATTGTGATGAAAATCCGCTTGGAGCTGTTGCATTGGTGCTGTCACTGAGCTCTCGCAGCCGGTCCGGTCGCTCGCCGCCTCGCTCCGCGTCGCGGCCGCTGCAGTTGCTGGGTGACTGATCGTAATTATTACTCCGAGCAAATGGCGCGCGCGGCGATCATCGTCGTGTGGCGGCATCGTGTCACTCGAGGTGGACGAAGTGTCCAAGGTAGTGGCCGTGGGGAATTAAAAATGCATGGGCCGTGATGGCTGTGATGTGAGAGGCGGTGTGGCAACGCTACCTGTTCTCTAGATTTGCTTCTCTCTGTCGCCGTAACGGTACTTCTTTTTCAAAACTTGCGCTTACGCTAACTTTTTCATTTTTTGAATGTTTCAAATGACCACATGAATATTCAAAATATTTTCCAGACACAAACGTGCCTACGATTGCGTTGAAAGGATAGTCAAATCGGTAACGATAAACTTTGTTACTGGACTGACTGGCATTAACGATATGAGACAATCGGCCCTTGACGTGTATTAAACTCGTACGTGCTACTATGATAAAAAACGAACGTCTTTTGACTTCGTGAACTATTAAGAGTGAGGAATTAAGTACCTCATTCTCTTATGACAGAAAGATACATGATTGCCAATAATTCAAACGCTACGGCATCACGACGATGAAACGTGCCATGAGGTCATCAAAACAAATCTCCTACAGGTCTCCGAGTCACTATCTAAATTCGTTAATATTCAACCCAGAACCGGCCTGATCAGAATTTCGTCAGAAAATCTACCAGGTTGAGAAATCCGGTAGGCCAACCACTTGCTTACCGCGAAGGAGAGGGTGACGACGGATGAGAGAGGTGATGACAAGTATAGTGGTGATTGTGGCTGTAACGGTAATTGAAGACGCGTTATTAAAGGAGAAGGCGCTATCTACATCAGTATGCAGAGGTTCACCACAGAGAAAGCTATGTTTTGTAATAAAAAAAGTAGGAAGAGAATCGTTTCAATGATTAACAAGAGATTTCGGTTAAAATGGTATGTAGTTGCTTAGGTAAAGTTCTAGAATCGAAAACCGTTGGTGGAATGATTTTCCACACTAGTTCAATAGCTTGTTCGACGCCTGAAACTGCGTCAATGAGAATTCTAGAGATCTGCTTCTCTGATCGGTAGTTTTCGCCATTTACTCCGGTCGATTCTAGGTGAATGCCGGAGAAGTACCTTAGTCAACGGGCCGGGCCGCCAGCGACCCTTTCTTCTCTATCTTGCCTGATTTCTATCCTTAGAGCTGAGTTGTTTGATGATCTCGAATTCTCGTATAAATAATTCACAATCTTTTTTTTACATTTTCGAATATACGGCGAGGATTCCGAGACGCAGCAAGCACCTGAGTTCCGTAAGTCGCTAAATATGTCTTGAGATGGATAGTCGGAATAATAGGCTAGCATCAGAATAGATTCAATGAATAAATAAAAACAGTAAAATGAATTCATACTATCTATCTTTAGAATGAAATTAACGCGGATAAAAGCAATTGATTGTGACAATGATGTTGGGAGAACGCAATGAAAAGAGCAATTGCGCAAAACGGGCACTAAATCGTATCAAAACCAAGAAGAACACGACACTTGCACTGAAACAGAAACCAGGATACCGATCGTGCATGACACCAGGTGCCAACGTGGCCGTGTCCCTTCTTGG
>BOPP01000126.1:2078242-2100301 GCA_017312745.1 Gryllus bimaculatus | reverse complement strand
GCGCTCGCTGCCCCCGCACCTCCCCCGCGCGACCCGACGCACCGCGACGCGACGCCCTCGCACGCCAGTTCCGCGTGCTTCCCGTGCTGGATCCCGTTTCGGCGAATGCGCGTGGACGAGCAAACGTTGCCAGGGCACGTTAAACGTTTTGTGATCACAACTACGTATTCCTATTGATGCATTCGGGCTCCGTGGGAAGCATGTTTATTCCACCACTAACTTGGATATGTGCAAGTGTTAAGAAACACACAAGGAAATATTATATTCACTACGAAGAGTAGACCTTACTGATTTTCGTGCCTGCATTAGATTTTGTTTACGCGCTAATACTGGCAAAGGATGATTTACTAAATAACGACCTGTCTGCGGTCGCCGCGAAATCAAAAAAACATTATCACCACAATCATTTGTGCATTTCCAGTGAACAACTGAATATTCTGTACACACGCAGAGCAAACACACAAAGCTGGGTTTACGAAACACTAAAAAACAGGTATGGTAAACATTTATTTATTACTGTTAACTAAGTGATTGTTGATATTTTGTTTTCAAAACAATATAATAGAAGTAAAAATCATAATTTCAGAATTGTTCGCTGGAGATTAGGGAAAGTTGGTGATACTTCCGGACATTTTTATTATATCTTAAACAAGGTTATAAATAGTACAAGAAGTAATGTAATGTATCAAATAATTGAAGATGAGATTTTGACGGAAATACCACTTTCAAGGGTCATTGATACCACGATCTTAACCAACTTCTTTTTTAATTGAAACTATTTCTCAAAATGTAATCTTTAAATTATTTTATGTCCAAAAAAAAAATATTAGTAGTTTTGTTTTATATAACTTTTTGGAAAAGGCACACAATTTCTTGATTAATTATTTTGCACAGATATTACATAATGCACTAAATTCATTCATGTCAATGACAACTTTTGAATTTACAAAAATTAAAAGCGCAATTTTTCCGTAACCGTAATGTTTACATTAGAGGTTTATTTTATAAATGAATCCAGTTTTGTGGACGCAAGTGCTTCAAGTGATCTCTCGCGTCGTGGCGCGCTGTGTTCCGCGGGAGGCCAGTGGCCGGCGCGCGCCTGCCGTGTCGCGCGTCGGGTCGCATCGCGTCGCGTGCGGGCGTCTGATTTTCCAGGGGCACGCGAGCCGCGTCACCCGGCCTTTCCGACGCGGCGGAGGCAGACCAGCCAGCTGCAGCAGCGGCTGCAACCGCAGCAGCCGGCGCCTTGCGACACACACGTCCTAAAGGCAATTTCGGCCCGCACGGGAACAGCTGGAGGTGGAACTCGAAGCTAACTGCAAGAACCAACGTCTCTCTTCTCAACCTGCTAAATTTTTGATTTGTTTTGAATGTATTCCTTGTGCGTAAATACTTACTCTCATTACAAACATGCCTATACACGATTCTAATACATTTCTTTCGGAAACTTGTTCTTTTCGTTGACTGATAATGTGTCATTAGCTTTACAATGCTCTTTTTTACTGCAAAAATGTGACAGACATTGTTTGACAGAATTTTGGTGTCTCATACTGAAATAATTTTTACTGATATCTGATTTATAACATTTTAAGTCCCGAAACGCGCCACAAATTAATTATTAGTTTATTAGAAATTATTACATATTTACAATATATTTTAATCATTATTTCTGAGGTACCTGAACGCCGTTCCGCCAGAAATCAAACCCTACCTACGGGTATGTACAAAGGAATAAGTACATGAAAAAAAGTACATTTTTAAAAATCGATAGACATATAGATTTACATACATGACTTTGATCCACTGTTCAATACATTGTTGGTTTTATAGCATTTCATATTATTTTTAGTGGACACAGAGTATGATGAATCATGTACCCTTTCTTGGTCTCTTCGATTTGTCACCATACTTTAGGGGGGGGGGGTGACGATTGCGATTAGAGGCGTGGAGGCGGGGTTGCGGCGGTCAACCAGAGCGAGGAGCAGCTGTAGATTATTTCAGTTCCGATTAGAGAATCCTGCGTTTAAGGTCAAGTGGACCGTTGCTACCAAATGGAAAGAGAAAACCCAGAAGAAAAACGAGCGAGTCGACAGCGGCAAAAAAGAAGAGGACCACTTTCGTACCAAATGCTACCTTGCCGCGAGGCACGAGTTGGAAGGTGGTTTCGGCCTAAGGCGTGTTCGCGGAGGGAGGGGGCATCAGAGGGAGGCAGGAAGCCGCAAGGAGGGGGAGGAGGAGAAGAAGAACGGGGTGGGGGCCGTCCAGTCTGCGGAGGAGGGGGGAACACACGTAGCGAGCAGGGAGCTGCAGCCCCAAGTTATCAGGTGCGACGGCGGCCGGTCCCGCGGGCGACCGGATGAACTAGTGGCAGCAGCCCGGTACAGTGGGCGAGGTGCTTCTCTAGGTGGACACGGACTCGAAAGCGCTTTCGACGATTATCAATGTACTCGTGGGATATTATGTAAAATTATCGTAATCACAGCATCTTCTGTAAGAAGTCTTCTTTCCTTCCTTAAAGATACCGATTTGACGATGCTGCCCATAATGATGAAACATTTAGATGCATATTTATCGCAGTGAAACGTTGTAGTTAATTTTTCAATCAGATAATTAATATGAATATTGAAATTAAATAATACAACATTATGGAATTATTTGTACATTTTATGATCAATTGATTGTGAAAATGTCTCACTTTCATGCAACCGGCATGTAGACTTATAAAATCTACAGAATATTTCCAAATTATTTTGTGGATGTATATTGCCAAACGACAGATATTGGAGGAGTCGTCGTCCAGGGAGAATGCAGAACGGGTCACTGTGGGACGGCGGAGGCGGCGGCGCGGGGCGGCCGGTCGGCGCTTGGGCGGATGGACGCACAAGGACACGCACGTCGGCGCGCGACGCCCGCGGCCCCCGACGCCGCTACCAACCGCCCCGCCGCCGCACCGCCGCGCCGCGCTCCGCGACGGAGGGCGGTCCGCGACGCCGAGGAGTCGCGACGGCCAGACGGCCCGAAGGAAATGCAGAGGCCGCCGGAGAGCTTGTTCGACATTCCGTCATTAAGCCGACGTCCTATGCCGGCCTGCGCTGGCCTGCGCCAGCCGCGCCAAGAATGCCGTGGCCGTTGCCGCTGGCGGTAACCGCGGGCGCCCGCCCATCCCCGCCCCATCCTGCCCGCCCCCCCCTCACGAATCCCAGATTGCGTCCCTTCGGCCTGCAGATAGACGCGCGGCGCACCGTCAAACATAGTAGGGGTTGAACAGCGGCAGGATGCAGCCGCACTCTGCGAAGGAAGAAGGGGGGCAAAGTAAGTTATAATCTGCACCGATTTATCCCAGGCTGCTTCGTGCGGTGCGTTTACCAGTTGCCACTTTCTTACGGGAGATGTGGAGCTGGCTCAATACCCCATCCTCTCCAAACTCTTGCCTCCAACAAAAAATACATCAACGACGTGAACCGAAGTAACATGAGCCCAGCATGGCGGAATATGTGTTTGAGTTCGTTTGTATATTCGCTGGCACGGGAGATGTGGACAAGTAAGTTTGTGCGTAGCGATGAGATCTAACATAATGTAAGAACTATTGAATGGTAGGAAGCACGGGGGCGGAGCGCAGTTAAGTTAAAACACCCAAGCGGCTAACAAAAAGCCACAAAAAACCGTGAAAAATGAGTACTGAAGGAGTAACTGAATAATGGACGATGGAGCGCCTAAGCGAGAAGATCAAACAGCGAGTGATGCATTTGTAATTCGTAAGGGGAAAACACACCTTCTCCCTCAAAATCACAAGTCGCGCAAAAGGGGCCACGGACGGGAAACGCGTAGGTTTTTCAGGGGTCGCGGCACGGCAGCGCCTGCGGCGGGGCGGCGGCGGTGGCGGCGACGGGCGCGCGGCGGCGTCGAGGTGCGTAGGCCACGGCTCCCGCCGGCGTCCGAGCGCCGCCTCCGCCGCCCACGTTGTTTATCACGCCGCAGCTGACGGCTCCCAGCGGCCGCGCTGCCCCACCCCGCCCGGCGCCCCGCCCCTCCACCGCTCGAACGTCCACCCCTCAATTCCACTCCGCCTTCGTGATGCATCGCGGATCTGATTGCGCGCTCCTCGTTTCGCGCAGTGAAATACAACGGGAAGCACACATCATTTTCCGCAGCTTCCACGCCGGCAATTTGCACTCGAGAGGGCGCGGAGATAAGAGAAGCGGGGCGGAACACAACTCTTCCCGACGACACTGTCTGCGCCCTTCCCGTCTTCGGATGTCTGAGGGGCACTCCGCGTTGCGAACAGAGAAATCCCGCGCCTACGATTGATTGATCGATCAAGCCCGTTGGCACACTTTCTTTTAGAGTTCTAATAATATTCCGCATAATTAATCACGGCGTATCAGCGGGTCAGCGCGCTACCAAGGTGAAATGGGCGGGGAGGACGGCGCGCGGCGGGGCGGAGCGTTGCGAGTCAGACGTTCGTCGCCGCTTCGTGCGTGAAAGTCGCTTGCCCCTGCGCCTGACACTTCTCTGATAGGTTAATTTATAACGTTATTTGTTAACTATTGTGACTTATTCAACTTTTATAGGCAGTCCTTCATTTCTGCTTGCCGTTATTGCAAAAGGAAATTAAAGACTGATAAATATCTTACGTACCATATATTCCTAAAAAAATCTGCATCTTCTGTTTAACACCATTCCCTATAGACACTACGAAAATAAATACTTTTATCTTATTATCATGTTGACGGACCTAATATCCAAATACTAATCTTTAATTGGTTGTATTTGAGAGCCTAAGGAGGTCACTTTCTTACTCACACTACAAACATAAGTTTTGAAGTCGGCAACCATAAAAAGTGTTTCTCCAGTAGTGAAACGGATTTATTTACTTCTGTGCTGTTGAAAATTTGTATCTGACACACGAATTGAAAGGAAAAGAGAGAATTTTATTGAACTGACATTAGGAAAGGCTTTCATTTAATCTTTTCGGGTTTGCCGATTGCATTTAATTTGTTACGGCAAAAAAGTTCCGGAAGATATTCTGAAGACTCCACCGTTTGGTCTAGGAACAGCTTCAAAGCCGGAGGATGACGACGAGACCGGTGCGAGAGCCGTCCGCCTGGCAGGGCGGACTGGAAGGAGGTGGGAGGGCACTACCGACAGCATTCACTCACGCGAAGCCCCGCGAACGCAGACAGTTAAGAGGAAACGGCCATCGCCATTAGTCGGGCTCGCCGGCGGAAAACCAGATGGCCCATTCGTCGCCGGCACCTCCGGCGTCGCGGAGGAAACATACATCAGAGCGCCGACGAAACCTCCGGTCGCGCGCTCAGGAGCCCCTAACCGCTATCCGCTCGCCCGTTCAGCGCTAAGTCGGCGCGCGTTTCTTTCACGTGGCCTCCTTGGGAGAAGCACCTTCTCATTTCCATGGCGGCTCAAGTCTAATATCCTGATACATACTCAGATATCAATCACTGCTCGAAGGCAAGGCCGGGTCATGAATGATTCATTTAATCGGATCCATCCCAAACAGTTATGTGATCGCACATTTCCTTTCAGGCGGGATAAACATATGGCGGGCGCTGCGTGGGGAGCGGCGAACGCTTCGACGTTATCGATGACCAGCAATTTACGGGGCCCGCCAGCGTCAGTTCTCACCGGTGCGCCGTCACCCCTGCTAATGAGGCGGGCGCGGGGGCTGTAGGGCGGGGCGCGGCGCGGCGCGGCGGCCGCTCAAAACGCCCGGAGGGGGGTGTCCCGGAGGACAGAGGGGGGACCCCGCGAGCCCCGTCGCTTTCGGATCCTTCGCTCAGGTGACAGTTCGTGCATAATGAGGGCGGGAGACGAGGAGGCTGGTTGAAGGAGCAAGGAGGCGCATGGAAATGCGTGAGCGCAGCGCGCGGCGGAGGATTCCCGTCAGCAGAGGACCCTCCGCGGGCCGAGGAACTGGCGGCCCCGGGGCCCGCGTGTCATTTATCAACACGCGGATGCGCGGGCTCCAGCCGCGGCCCTCCCTCCGGCGGTGCCCCGCGCGGGCCCGGGCGCAGGCGGAACGGCGCCAACGGTGGCTCTGGCGCGGCCGCCGCCGCTCGAAAGGCACCTAGGTGGTGCCGGCACGGCGGATTGCGTGAAATCGGTTCAGCCAAGCTATGTTGCGGCCCGAATTCACGTATACTGACAAACCGAACTATCTGCATCCACGCTCTTATATTTCTTTTTTAAATCCAATTTTTAAAAGAAACGTTATATCCGAAAACTGCTCATCAAATCGTTATCGAGTGCTCTTTGAAACGTCATTAACTTTGTTAAATCCACATTTAAGAAATTAGAGAAACATTTTGAGTTCGTAATCATTACTACATTTATATACAGATGAAGAAGACATTAATAAGTTAGACAATTGTTTTATGGTTGTATAGTGAGTTTCAAAGGATGCACTAATGATAGTAGGCGTTGGAGCGTCATCCATTATTACGTTTTGGATGTCTCTTGTACTGGGTGTCGAGAGTTTGCGGTGTACTATTGTACAAAATCAATCGATCCGGCATAGAGTGCGCCCTAGTCGAAAACTAGAAAGTAAAAAGTAGAAAAAAATTATTTAATACTCTCTCTACATATATACGCAAATATTATCTAAAAAACCAAAGAAAGTGTTGAGGTGAAATTGCAAAGACAAAAAAAATCTGACCATTTAAAGAGAACTTAGTTATTAAATATGATTAGTGTGTGTTAATCTAAAAAAATGTAATATTAGGAGTACGGTCAATGGACCTTACTCCTCTCATGTTATTAAAATTGTATGTAATTTTGCCAAACGTTTATACCCAAACAAATTGCAAAATAAAATATTATTTTAAAAAGATTTAAAGAGAATGTAAAGTTCCCAAATATTCAACTACAGGAGCTCACTGACAAGGACAGTGGCAATAACGATAGAGGTAACGACAAAAGTCTTGTGACAGATGTGCAAGGCAGTGGCAGTGGCATTGACAATGGTGCTGCAGGAGTCAGACGTCAGAGGCTGTGTGTCAGGGTGCCGCGGAGGAGCCGAAGTCGCCGACCGCCAGACGCGCGAATCGCTTGTGGTGCCTCGGCGCGCCTGTCGGAGAGGACGTTGTCTTCGCGGTCTCTGACGCTTGCCGTGTCGCCATCTCACCGCAGAGGTCGCGTTGTCACACATCGATGGAAGACATCGGGACGTATTGAGTGATAGGTGCTAAGAGGTTCCCATTTCTCACACGTCTCTCGCTCATAAACATCATATAAATTCAAAGAGAAAGCCTGGATGGGTACCGTGAAAAGCAGTGAAACGAGCCTTCCCATAAAACCTTGAACCTTCCGCGAAGAGTCGACGTCATATAGAATGCGCGAAAAGGGTCGGCGTAGGCCTTCACAGGATTTTCCCCGTTGTAATTAAAACAAGCAAGAGAAAATATTACACAATAAATATAAACACGTCAAATTTAACACATACTACATGATATGTCTTACGTATGTCTACCAACACTTAACAAGGTTTTAGTAGATGTGTATTTCAAAAATTAAGAAATAGACAGTTCGATCATATTTCGTAAATATTTGCCGCACTCAAATAATCGCGGGAGAAATCGTTGCCAGAAGACTGTCCCAAAATTGGGACAGGGAACCGGCCGTATAGGATCGATGTCGGGGGCATGACGGGCGGACGGGGGGGGGCAGGGCGGGCTGGCGAGGCGGGGAGGACGCGGAGGTCGGCGTGGCGTCGTACGCGCCGGCCAAGGGCGCGGCACCTGGCCTCCGCCTTTTGAACAAGTCTGCGGCCAGGACCTCGGGGGTTTCGACAAGGCTACCCACTGGACTCGCTGCTTGATTATATAAGGCGCGAGGAGTGGGAGGCGGCGCGGAGCGGCACGGCGCACCGCCCCGGGAGAAGGAAGCCGCGCAGCGGGCGGGAGGGCAGTGGGAGGGAGGAAGGCAACGGATAGCACATCCCTCCACCTGCGCGATAGACGCACTACTTTACTTACACCTTCGCGGTCGACGCTGCGGCTTGGCTGCAGCGGGGAAGGCAGAGGCGGAGGTGGAGGCGGCTAGATTCCGCCGCTCCGTTCGCCCGTCTTCCCCGCGCGGCGCTGCCACCCACTACGCCGTGACATACACGATGAGGGGGAGAATGTATGCTGGGACAGCAGTGGGGCAAAATGTATAAAGCGTGATGGTTGCCATTCACGACAGTCGTATATTTAAGGAAAACTCTTGATGCAATCGAGGTGGTTTGTGCTGGGAAGGAAACCTATTGGACTCGATTTTCAAGATGTCGTTGCAGTGAAACGATGAGTTAGTGAGGGGATTCGAATTGGCTTGAGGATAATTGTCGAAATAAGAATATGAACTACAGGACAAATAATAAAGAAACCTAAAGAGGGAAAAAGGTATGTAACATTTGCAAGTTCACGACAGCGAGATGACTGAAAGCAGTGGGATATTGTTGAAAACGAACATGAACACCACCAACAGAAATACGAGCTAAATGTGAGGTGCAACGAGAACGTCACTTGACTTTGGTACGCAGTAAAGACAGGTGGCGTCGCCAACAGGAGTCGAGCGATAGGGGGCCTGGCCGCTGCGACGGCGGCGGCGGCGTGGTGAGAACGGTGACGACAGCGATGGCAGTGGCGACGGCGGAGCGAGCGGTGCGGGGGCGGGGGCGGGGCCGTGCGCTCGCTCGCCCGCTCGTCCGCTCGCCCGCCCGCTCGCGCCTCGCCGATTACCGCCGAGAGCCGCCGCGCCTGTGTTATTTGAACATAATAATTCCCTACTCCTGTCACGCTCCCTCTGCGGTGGGACCGGCGCGGCGCGGCGCGGCGCGGCCCCGCTGCCGTCGCCGGCTGGCGCGGGTTCTCACCTCGAGCGAGCGCGCGGAGGCCGCCGCCGAGGCCAACCTGCGGATGCAAATCGATACGAAATAGCGCATCGAGATCGGCGGTGAGCGCGTCGATGCCGCCCGGTGTTACCGGCTCGGGAAATATTTACCTTCCACACATGTTGTTGCGGGCTGAACGCTGCACTCGATATTATTGAATGCGCAGCCAAAACATATTTACGGTACCCCAAATGATACATTATCATGAAGTGTGCTCTGGCCAAGATGTATCGCCTTTGGCGACGTTGTCCACAACAACTCACGCTACTATAGAATAATAAGCGTTGCATGCATCCTATCTATACCGCTATTTGTATTCAAAATGCCCCTATTAAGTTTTCTCTTTTTCCATCTCTGAGGGAACGCTCTTCTCATAATAGACCTTTAAGCCAAAGCGTACAAAGTTGTGATCACATAACATTTCAACCATGAAATAATTTGTACTTAATTTGTTTTCCAATTTAATTGCACGAAAAATTTACTTCCAATAATTCAGAACTAAGAAATTACATTATTAATCGAAATATGTTTTGTAACCTCCAGTATTTCTAAGGATAACGATTTACACCTGATCAAGGTAATATTTTTAAACTCTTCTAATAACAATGATTAATGAGAATTCGAAAGCAGGACGGGTTCCGTTAATGTGAATTCGATTGACGAGATTAGGGATACATACGCGGATGATTACCTCATCGCCGAATACAAAACAACGATTAGTGAAACATGACGAATGAAGATCAAAGATATATGTGAGGCTTCATTCCGCCTCTCGATCATATGAACACAGTAGCGGTGTTTTGAATTTTAAGTCAAATGAAAGTTTTTAGGAACATAGTTTTTCGACATCAAGGAAAAATCCGTTTTAAAATTTTATCATGAAACGCTCATACGACTTCTTATCGAAAACTAATGTGTCTTATTGGATGATGGTGTTTATGACGAAAAGTGGAAAGTTAAATTATTCATTCTCCAAACCATCCATAAATAGAAGTCGAATTTGAAACTGATGTTATGCCACTATGGAGTGAGAACACAAATACGAGTAATTTAGTACATTCATTTCTTTTGAAAAGAACTGAACTATATTTTACTAACATTATCTTCACATTGTAATAACACTATACTAACAGTGTCGGAATGTCACAAAAATCCTCAGGCTGAGTATTCCTAAATGATGACATAAATAGGAATAGGCTTTTGGGGTAGAATTTTCACAAATACATTCTTCCCGGACATCGTATTCATTACTATAATCCATATAATTCTTCACCAGCTCTTAAAATGTCTTGCATGAGTCAGAAAGTAAGTCGTGGAGAAATACGTCCTTTATATTGTGCCGCTATACAATTATTAGTAAGTGACTAAATATTGCAAAGTCACATCCTGGATCCAGTAATGTTTCATTGTACGCTGACGTAGGTACATGACATTTCTTTGATCCAACTCAACTCGTGCAAAGCCTCTAAACTGAAGGTGAAAAAACTTCGGAGACTTGCGAGACCTGCAACGAAGATATGTGCAGCGTTGGCGCCGTGGTTGCAGCCATTTAACGCACGAAAGCCCGTTTTCGTGTACAAAACGCAGTCTCAGGAGTCACGATCGCTAGAACTACCCACAAGCGCAGCTGGGCAGGAAACAACTTATTATATTTACCTCGTGTATATTTAAAAAGGTCCCATAATTGGCCGGGCTCACGAATCACGCAGTTCTGTGAAACGAAGGGGACAGGTGAACCCAGGCATTGCCCTATTCAGGTGATTCAGCATTGCACAGTTTCGCTGAAGTTTCTAACGAAAACGTTTATCTGTTGTTGTTTTTCTCAGTGTCATTGCGTGTGTTTCTTCAACAATAGACAAATAGGCAAGAACGAAAAAAAGAATAGAAATTGCTATGATATCGAGAGAAAATATTCAACGATTTTTTAGCAGTATAAACAATGAAAAGTAAATAGAACATGAGCAAGATCGGAAACTACAAGACAGAATGTTCACATTGCGTGGTAGATATTTTAATTGAAATGACAGTCATCATTGTACATTTTTTTCTACAATTTTGTTCCGTTAAGAAGGCATTTTAAGATATTGAATAAAAAATATTGTAACAGACATCGCAAATAATAATGAGCTCAAGTAAAAAATTAAAAAGAGATAAGCAAAAAATGTTCTGAAACACACAGAATTTTAACTAGAGTACAAAATAGATAGGATAAAAGTGGTTCACTACTTTCGATGTTAAATAAATAAATCAGACGAGAGAGGGAGCGGAAGATAGAGAGAGGTTGAGAAAGAAAGAAAAAAAATAAGGAAGGAAAACAGACATGTAGTAAAACAGGTCATTTCAAACGCAAAAAAGGAACGAAAATGCGAGAAAAGTACCCAGTCACCACCCAAATAGGCCAAAGAGAGTAGCGCCGGCAACCCGAATCAGGCACCACAAGCTGCAACGGCGGCGGGAGCGCGACGGGCTCAAGATGGATGGTTCACACCTGCGGCGGCGTAGGCGGAAGCGCTAGCGACAGCTTGGGTGCCGCCAACGCGCCCCTCCGCGACCCGCGGCGTCGCGCCGCCTCCAGGCGCGGCCGGAGCGCAGTTGAGCGGCGGCGCGGCGGCGCCACGGCGGCGCGCGTCCCGCCCGCCCTGCGCGCCCAGTGTGAAAGACAGGTGTTTGTCTGCGCGAAGGCGACTAGCTTTCGCTGACCTAGTGATCGGCCGCTGGCGGCGGCGGCGGCGGTGGCGGCGGCGATGGCGCGTACACGCCTTAATGCTCGTCGAAGAGGCGGCGAAAAAACCCGCATTATAGGCGTGAACCTTCGGCTAATCGCGCTGGCAGCCGCCGCAGCGGCATGCGGCCGAATCGCCGCCGCCGCCGCCGCCGCCGCTGGCGCCGACGTGTAAGTGGTTGCCTTGGCGATTTGTGCTCGCCTAGCGCGACCCTTGCTCACCCTCGCGTCACGTGCCCATTCGTTTACGAGCGCGCGCGCGCTCTTGTTCGTTCGCACGGCCTACCGCCGCCGCCTCTTCCTGCTCACTCCGTCATCCCACTGCGCTTTCATCTGATGGCTGCCGCGCTAAACGGCCGACCGTTTCTTCGACCCTCTCACTCGCTCGCTCCTTCACTCGTTAGTTAACCTGATTGCCTGCCCACCTTTTCCCTAATATTCTCTTTTTTTAACTCTTCCCGTTATCAATTTGAGTAATACATTATTTCAATGTTACTCTTTAACTGTTCTTTTTTATCTAACATTGCTGTAAAAATAATAGAAAGTGCTAGTCAAACGCTTGATACTCGCAAAATTATTGACTATTCAACTCGCTAGTCAACGTGGGTTAAAGCGATGCAATGGGGTTTGTGCGTGTCTTTTTCCGGTTTTCATGAGGATGTTCAATTTATAAATAACTTTAATGAGCATTTTAATTTTCGTGCGCACTGTTCAGCGTTCGGTCTGAAAATTATCAATCAGAATTATTTCTGAAGGGCTTGCATGCTACAAATTTTCCTGCACGTACTATGCTGTTCTCTTGATGTTTCAATGGAAGTTTCTGGGACACGATAAATTACAATGACAAGAAAAGTGAGAACGTGACTGCTAGCATCAGACAGCAATAACGTCACACATGGAATAGATTGATATTGTGACTGTGCATGCACTCTAGCATTTGCACTGTATCTCATCTAGTCTATGACATGCTTTTTACCAGAGATGCTTTTAGTGATTAAATGCACCAACAAATAAAAATAGAAAACTAATAGTTTTACATGATCTCCTTTTTCCATCTTTTTTTATCAGTGACATCATATGCAATATTCTTGCGTATTTGGTTTACTGAATGGTTTAAAAAATAAAATTAAAATTCTTGTCGTCAAATAAAAAGTAATGCATTTGAAGGTGTGCCTCTTAGACTAATAAAAATACGTAAATATAATTTTTCATACGAATAGTAATGAGCCACTATATATAAGAGGAAAATTAATTTTGTAATAGTGAAGTGAGTAACAAAGTAGTGAATACACATAGAACTGTATTTATTGTAACAAACAAATCTAATTACATTTAATGCAAGCAATAAAATAGAACCCAAGAAGTGTGAATTAATTCTAAATATATTAATATGTTAATATGTCACTGACCTTTTGGATCTTATCGGTTCATTACAACACCCATGAAATGCTGTCACCTGACTTGTGAGTGGCGTTAGATTACGAGACAGAAGACTTTGTTAGGATTAAACCTGCTTAAGTCACCGGAACTCGTGCAGATTACCTTCGGCAAGCATGTCTCCCCCGGAAAACATGCCATCACATTCCCAAGTTGTCGTTTAAAGGTATCTTGGAACACATCTCAACCGGAAGGTCGACGATATTAGAGCGATTTTCGAGACGCTAGATCTGGTCTTCCTTGGACCCATGTTAATTTACGTCATTTGAAACCAGTTTTGTATATTAGGCGAGCCAAAAGAAAAACATACACTCATAAAATGCGAGTCATCAACATAATTACTTAAGAATGCGAACACTCCTCATCATAAACTGCGTTTACCATATAGTTCCCGATGTTTTCAGACGGCAATGGGTTCGGTGTTATCTTTCGTATATTACACAATGCTGAAATGACCATTAATACAGATCCAAACAGTTTTGCCATTATTTAGACAGACCTTAAAAAAGAGAAAGCTGTATTGCTTTGTTAGCTGCAACCTTAAAATGTGAATAAACTGACAAATATTTTAGAGTGAGAGAGTGATGAAAAATATTGGAAATGAAAATATTTGTTTTGAGCACATTTTGCATTGTCATTTTGTGAATTATTCGTTGACTATATGAATAAATACATGGTCGAGAATTTGTTATTCTTTATCAATTTGTAACAGAATGGAAATCTATAACAAAGGGGATGCACAGTACGGTTCTACTTGAAATTATGTTTAGGCATTGCTCTTTTTGTGGCGGTATAAAATATTTTTATAAAATAGTATTTTAACACACAACGAATTATCTCGGGAATTTTTGGTAAAATTCATCTCTTTTAAATTTCATGTCGTTCCGGTCAGTGTTTTGGGCTTTATTATAAATTTACAAGAGTACAGCGCGAAAGAATCGTGTGTGACCACGTACAAAAACAGATACAACGTAACTTACCAAATACTTCAATTGTCAACAGATTATATACAATGTTTTATAGGCTTGTATTATGCTTTTCTAAGCTTCCAAAGACTGTTGCACGTCTTGGGATTTTTCATGTGACCTACTGTACCATAATCGTCGAATGCAATTCTCTAGCGCAGTTTATTGTTTATTCGGACACGCTTTAAAAATAATTAATGATCTCGAAATTCCATCCTTGCTTTAGTTTCCGAGGAACGCAGCCGCGGCCACAAGTGTTCTTTGTTCATAACGAGCCGCAGAGAAGTGCTGACCCAATAGAAGGAAACGTGTTGATTAGCTGACTCGTAAAACTAGCCAAGAGAGCGAAGAGAACAGCACTTCATAAAGAAAGTGGTTGGCGTGGGGGTGGGCGGGGGGAGGGACGAGGTTGGCGAGTGACGCCGTGGCGCTTCGGGCCGCGCGCTTTCGTCCGCGGGCACCGAGCCGCCCGCCCGCCCCGTGGCCTGCGCGCACCCGGCGCCCGCGCCGCAGCGGCCACCCGCGCCGCACACGAGCTAATCTTTCACCTTCGCCTCCGCCGCACGGCCACGCTCTCCGCCACTGGTGGCTTCTGCTTATCTGTATGCTCTGTCTTACGAATGATACCATCCTCGCGCCCTCGATAGTTGTTACTCGTCGCACCCACGTTCTGCCATTGTCGTCACTTCTAAATTTCTCAACCCACCTAGCTGGTGTCCCCATCTTATTTCAGTTCCCGCGACTTCAATTGTCCGTCCTTCCGGCAGCCCAGTTCTTGAGTCGCTCTACATTCCTTTCAACGAAATGCAACGTCCGTAAGTCCACATCTTCAGGACAGTCATTCTGTCTTCACAACATCACTCCGCTCTCCTCGCTACCGACCGTACGCATACGATTCACTCCCCTACTCATCTCATCATCTACACAACTATTTCCATCCTCTACATCTCTCCCTCTCCGTGCGATCGTCAGTTCGGCCATTCTGGCGGGCGTTTCCCTGCTTCCCTGCCGAGAATCACGGAATTCTCCTTGCGTCAGGGCGCTTCGACTACCTCCCAACTCCTCGCCTCCTAGCCGGCAATTCCCTCCGCCGCGTTCCGCTCGCACGCCGTTTCTCGCTCACCTGGGCGCGTCCGCACGCTGCCTCTCAACTGCCGCGCTCCCCGCCGCCGCCGCGCCTCCGCCGCCTCTGGCCCTCCCCGAGCACGGCGGAGCGCCGCTGCGCAGCGCGCCCGATAAAAAAAGCGAATAAAATATAAACAGCACTCCGCGCTAGCATTCCACTTTGGCGGAGTTCCGGTGCGCCCGCCGCGGCGCCGCTGCGGCCCTCGGCCTACGCCGGGGCCGTGGACCAGGGCCGCGCGCTGCCGACGAAACGCCTCTTCTCCTCAGCCACCTGGACAATTCTTTCGGGATGCTTAGTAACTAATAACCTACCAAGGAAGGAATATATCCATATATTTTATTAATACACGCATATGCATTGGTATAATGTGTTATATTTACAAGAGATGTAAACAGCCAGAATTCACGTACTCGATATGCAGTCTGTTTCTTACCCTTCCGCGTTTGCATCGATAGGGAAATAATAGCACACTGCGATATCATGGAAATTCTCAGAACACCGGGCAACATTTGATATTAGATACGTACTTCCCTCGTGTGATGCACCATTTTTAGATGGTAAATATTCTGATCATATTGTTTCAAAGCAAAAACGAAGCGAATGAATGCAGAAACGTAATTTTATAAAAGTCCCAACGCATTAGATATGTTTGCATGAATAATATTGTTTGATATTCTCTACCAATAATATCATACAAAAAATTATGAAAATATCTATTAAAATAATGCTGCAAAATTTTCATCGCCTAAGAAATATGGTGTTTGAAGACATGACATATTTTTCAAGAATCTTAGCACGATATTCTTTAGTGGCACGCAAGACTTATTCAAGATCTTTTCCTATATTGCTGTAAATCAAAGTAACTGATGGTCGTCAGACGAGAAATAAGACGTACTACACTATGAGTTTTATTGCGCATTCATCGTTAAATGTATTATCGATGTTCGCATAGTAAATATCACGGAGACAGATAGCAGGAAGGTTGAAAGGGGTGTTGTCAAAACAGCTACATCTTAAAAGTCTGTTGTGAATACATTTAATGATACATGAACGTTGAGAGTAATTAGTAGAACAGTTATTTTTCTTGTGGTAAGGGAAACAGACTCGTCATTATCTCAATATTTTCAACAATACTTTTTCCCACGATCGCAGAACTTGTGGGCCACCGCAAAATATTCCAAGAATTCCGCGTGCAAAACATTCCAGAATTATTTTAGTAGAACAAAAAGAAACAAAATTAATTTAGTGTTTATCATAGAATATCACTGAATTCACCCACAAATTGGTGATGACTGCTATTTACGTACAGAGAAAATAAAACACAAGGCAGCTCACCTCCGTATTCTTCGCCTGTTACTCCAAGGCCTCGCGTCTGTACAGTACACCATTACGGCTAATAGTCGATTATGCGCACTTAAAGTGCATCTTGACAATATATCATTATCTTCATTTCATCTCTACTACCGGGTTTCTAGAAGCCAAGGACCTTAGGATAATCGCAAAGCTGGATGAAACATTTTCTTCATTACGAAGATAGGGTGAGCAAGATAAGTGGTCGGTCCGACGACGTGAAGAATTAGGAAAAAAATAATCACATGGATTCTCAAGCCTGTTAAGTACAAACTTCATCTGTATCAATTCGGAACAAAAACAGACAACACACCACAAAAACAATTTAAAGGAATGCATAATGGTGTGCTCCAACTAACTGCTCGACGTTGCATTGCATCGGCATACCTATGCAGCAACCGTTGCGCACGCTTCCTCCTCAGGCTCGAACCGGGAACCTCATCACATCCACGCGATTGAGGCACTAACTCATCTACCGCGGTCGATCTGATTAATATACCATTTTGGTTAATAGTCGATTATGTGCATTTTAAGCGCACCTCGGAAATATATCATTATCGTTTCACCAACCTCCCTGGCGGGGCTCTCCGCGACCCACTCGTCCTCTGGGCGCAAGCGGCGGAGACCGGGACGGACGGTGAGGAGGGAGGGAGGGGAGGCGGGGGCAGAGAGGCGTTTCGCAAGGGAAGCCCCCTCCCCCCGCCATCGCCGCCGCCGCCACCGCCCAAGGCTATGGCGGCAGCGTGCGCATGTGTGAGGGCGAGCGTCTGTGTGCGCGCGTCGGTGAGGAGCTAGGTAAAGAATTAATGACAGGTGAGGATCTTGCGTTATTTGTTGCCTGCCGTCTGACAGGTTAGACTAACTCCGCTCAAGGCTGTTTCCGTCGACTGCAGAGCGCGCCCCCTAGTGGTGGCAGCGGTGGCGACGGTGGCGGGGCAGGGGGGACTGGGCGTGGGCACGTTTATGGAGAACGCGTCCTACCGTCGCGGCAGGGGCAAAAGCTATTTATTTTCAGAGAAGCAAATTTATTTTTTAGCTTGAAGTACTCAGCATAAAACATCGTAACAGATTTGCATAAGAATCGCTTTCACAAAGATTTGCAAATGCAAACCGATTTCAGAAAGATTTTTGAAAATATATTGAAAGGTTTTGATTTTGAGGGATCACGCACCTTAAACGAGTGCTATCGGTTCTGTAATTTTTCGAATGTCTTTCTAAAATACGCGACACGTCAAAACACGAGGTACATAAATATGTACATTTCTAAATTATGCACATTTTCCTTCCAAGTATTTCGCACGCTTTAAATGCAAGATTTTGCATTTTTATGAGCAAGGTTACGCAAATAATCAAATTACTCCACCTCTTCATAGAATTTAAAACACTCTGTTAGATAAAATACGGGCCTTAGTTACTGTAAGAAGTCAAAAATATTTCATTGAAAATTCGTCAGATGAAAGGGCACAGTAAACATCTACTTCTTTCTGTCGTTCTTTCTGAATTTTTTCTCAACGATCTTAAAGTAAGGAAATGAGTCAAATTTGGAGAATTTTCCAAACCACTGAAGTAAGGGAAATACGTGAAATAATAATTTGTAGCCTATCCGGTGGCCGAGATCGCTAAGGCAGTAGTTCCGTAGCGATCTCCGGCCGAAGTACCGCGGTCCGGTTCAAGTTACTTCTCGGACATGGTTGTAATTGTGTTCGTCCTTTCAACCCCCATCACCACAATATAATTTCATCTAATTAACATTTAACCATAACGTTAAAACCGATAGTGGTCGCCAATGCCCTAGATGCCGATGCGACCTTAAATAAAGGGTAGGATAAGAAAGAATTCCTCTAGTACTACAGATAGTTACAGACAGTAAAAATAGTTTCATGTAAAATCGAGATAGAGCTCATGAAAACACAAACGTACCAGCATAAATATTTCTAAAACTCATACATAATGCAAGAGAAGTCTGCATGAGTGTAGGGGAGAGTTTAGTTCTAAACAGAAATCAAATTCAGCTGACAATCGCGACAATCTGCATTACTACAATGCAGCTTTTCTTCCCGTCTCGAGTGCGCATTCACGATGTGCCCCCATTGCACTCGCCAATCCACGTGTGCAACCGGCTCGAGCGTCGGGCGAGCGCCGGCGGGGCGGAGGGGGCGACGGGGACGGCGGTGTGTGTGAAGGGCGTAGCTTGAGTCGGGCGTGCTGCCCCTGCGCATTTGCGACGTCTTAGCACAAGTCGCACCGGCCACGCGTCCCTCTTCCTCGCCGCCTCACCCGCACGCAACACTAGGCCGATCTGCTTCACTATTGCAGAATCTACGTACGTATATTGTCTCATTAAAAACATTGTATTCTGCGGTCAACCTTTTCGATTTTCGAAACTTATGTCACGTTCGTTGAGTGAAACGGTGCCGGACACCTTCGACGTGGCGCAAGGCTTGGATGCTGCACGTTGTCCCTTGGCGTGCGGCCTTAACCACGGTGTCTGGCCGCCGCCACCACTAGCCCGCGCGGCGCGCCAGGACGGCCCCGCCGCCGCCCCACGCCCGCCGCCGCCGCCGCCGCCGCCGGCGCCGCCGCCCAACTTCGGCTAACCGCCGCCCGCAAACCGCAGCCGCTCGGTTCATCACCACCGCCGCCAGCCGGGGGCCGCCGCCGGGCCGTCCACTCCTCTAGTTTAGTTCGACATAATTGTTTAATTATGCCTGTCGTAAACAGGTTGCCGGTTTCCGCGTATTGGTTCCTACATGAACTAGAACCCACTTTCTGCCTGTTCATTTGGTTCGGATTTATTTACACCGAATCATTTGCGCAATATCTACTTCCGGGAAAGAAAGACACGTCGGGCACCCTTTTTTTTTTCAATACGCCGCCGCTGTGCCGCAGCATCGGAGTCTCCTAGCACCTTCACCTTACTATATGCGCACCTGGCTGAAGAGGACTCGGCTCCTATTTGGCTGCTCGTTCCTCTTCCTCTTTTCTTGTGGGACGCGAACATTTTGCTCCGCCGTTCTTTGCTGACGTCTTCTAAGTCCGCTGATTCTTAACGTCAGTTCTCAATATGACTGTTGGGGCCTGGTTGCCCAAAAAATCGCTTCCAATCTTCTAAATTCTTCGCTCGTTCCTGATCACGATTTGGAGCACAGTCGACCTCTGCCTTCCTGTTACACCCGGCGGACCAGGATTTTGCTCCACTCCTTCCTATCACAAGGAAGGGGGCCAAAACAGCTGCACCAAAGTAGAGCCACGCCGCCTCCTTCCCGCAAAGCCCAAGAAACGCCCCTTGCCGCCGAAGCCACCTCCGACCGGGACGGGCACGCGCAGCCCATGCCCCAACACGCGCTCGGGTACACAGCAAGATCCACGCCCATTGCCTTTTCACTTCGCGGAGCCCTCGAAAGACGTCGCACGCGGCGACTACCTGCGCACGGACTGACTTACGGCGATGCGGACTGTTATTGTTGATCCACTTAAATTGCCAGTTGTAAACTCTTTTTAATTTTAGCTGTAGCTTGTTTTTACTCACTAATTAATGTCAAAAAACCCATGCATGTTATTTAAAGTAAAATGTACTGCCGAATGGACGCGTAAAGAAGGCTGACACAACATTTAGACCCATCTTGTCTGTGGTCTTCCTCAGGCTGAAGGAGGCATATGGACAATATGTGTCTAAATGTCGGCATCAGGAGAATTCGACGAGGCCGTAGAAGCCATCCACAACACAATGGTCGGTACTGTTCATTTTTGGCAGTTGGAACAACATAATTGTGAGCCGTGAATTCTTGGATGTCAATAAAACGACAAAAACTAAAGTGATTTGTTATTTTCTCCACAAATTGCTTTTGTAGGATCTTAAAAATAAATCAATTTTTTTTCGAAAAGTTTCGAGAGAAAATCGGCTTTTAATGCGAAAATTATTATTATTATTATTATTTATTATTATTATTATTATTATTATTATTATTAACTATTTATTATATACATTTAAACATGTTATTTTTAGAAATCCTTTTTTTCTTATTATTGCCTTCGATATGGGAGCCTCCAAAAACTACATATGAGATACTGGATCGCAGAGGAACGTTTGCTAACGAGGGAAATATGAAAGGATTGAATTACTTGCTTTCTCTTATCGAAGGAATTGTGTTAATAGAGTAATGAGAGGGGAGGATATGGAACAGCGACAGCACCGACTCACGTTAACGTCCAGTTAATTAGTAAATATGCATGATTAAAATAAGGTTAAAAAGTAAAATCTTTGTATTTGCTAATATGAGCGTTAACAGCGTCTAATGATATCGGCAACTCCAATTATTAGAAACCCTATTAACGCTCTTTATGCATAACTTATTTGCAGTTTTTAAACAACGAAAGAAAAAATTAATTTTAGAAAGATTTATTCAGCTATTACCAATTTTTAGGGAAATCATGTTTGAATTTTCATTAAACCGACCGCCTTTGAAATGTTTGACCAAAGAAATGAAGAACTTACATCACCTGCTTAGTTTACACCTCGGAGAAATACAAGCTCTGAGTACATAAGTACTATTTCGTTGCCTTGAGAGAAGCCATAATGTTAGATATTTAGGTGCTAAAGAAATGAATTTTGCGTCTTTTTAGATTCTGCCGAATTTCATTTTTGTATAGAGAATATCCCACAAGATGACAACAAAAACAGACATTTACATCATAATTATATGCGACTAGTAAAGAGCGAGATAGTTGTCAAAGATCTAATTCAGAGAGGTGAACTCTCTGAGGGCATCAACCGCGATGCCTGAGACAGAAGTAGGATATAGTAACAACAAATGATTCGTTCTAAGAGAGCAAGAAATGGCAAACTGGTGCAACACTACAACAAGTTTATAGACATATGCCTTAACTATGTGCTACAAGCTGGTGGCCCAGCGCATCCACATGCTGCCTAAGAAGCCATGAAAAGATCAGAAGGAACAATTGGGACACGCGTCGATGTCCGACAGCGTTTGCAGTGATCTATGGTCCGGAGTTGTGTATGATTGCGTGGCACAGATGACAGTAGAGTATGTTCGCATGGTCTGGAAAAGACCAATGGCTAGAAAGAAGGGCGCGGGGCCGCGACGGGGGATGCGCCAGCCCACATGCGGTAGATCTCCGGTGAGGACAACCGAATAAAATGAAACAAAGAAAAGACTGGTAAACACTAAGGGGTGGAGCATCCGCCCAAAATAGGCGGGGGCTGCAAATTGAAAAAAACCATTTTAGACGCCAATAAATGTGGCCGCAATATTAGATTATTGTATTCATTTTTTTTACCAATTAATTGGCCGGTATTTTGACACGTAGTCCATTCTGTAATCCTTGGCATTTCAATGAGTAAGCAGTACATCATCAACTGAGGTGTGCGAGTGCGAGAACGAAGAGAGGCTGGCGGGTGCCAAATTTTCGCTGTAGGCCTGCTGTCGATGTTCAACGTTCAATTATCGGAATTTTCAAAGATAACGAATTAAAGACCGCACCTTTTCGGGCCGTCCGGGTGTTTCCCGCTGCCAACGGTACAATATTGAAGGTTCGGTAGGCGGAAGTTTTT
>BOPP01000126.1:2046265-2070138 GCA_017312745.1 Gryllus bimaculatus | reverse complement strand
CGAGATACGAACCAGGAACACTCGGCGAGGGGGGCGGCTCCATGCATCTGGGAGCAGCGGGCGCGCTGCGAGGCAGGGCGCTGTGGTCCCGTTACCCCGCGCCCGGGGGGCGCACTAGGCGGCGGTTTACGGGGAGGGGTCAAAGAGGCCACAGACGGCAATGACGAGGGCGAGTCCTTTGCGGGGGATTTGACGTAGGCACTATGCAGTCCCGGATCCGATTCTCGGTCGGCTTTTCTTTAAAACTGTCTGTTTCTGTATCTGTGTGACGAAGAAAATCTCAGGGAGGCAGAGTTTGCTAGTTACGGTGAAGGAAATACGTCATGTTCCCCACATGTCCCTCTTGCCCTCCAAGCGTGGGAATTAAAGTGGGCCCTTAGCATAGGGCATACCGTTATTTAGCCGTCAAATTTGGGAAATTGACTCAAAATGTCAAATACATATAAACCATGACAAGGAGAATATTTTTGGTGCCTCCGATTCGCGCAAGGCACAGAAAAGAATCGACCCCTGTGAAAACTGGCTATAATATATCTGTAAACGCGACAAATTCCGCGTGGATTCGTTGGATTCGGTCCCAGAGGTGGAAGGTCGGTAGTATAATCACCACACCTCTGGCCGCCCAGTTAGTCAACAGTGTGGCTACCGCGCTCTGGGCACCCAGGGATAGTAAATATAAATACAAACAACTTTAGTTCCACTCGCATCCTACTACCACTAACACGTAGCACTTAATGTATTGTTCCAATGCCTGAATGATAATGCAGATCTCCCTATCTACGCGCAATTACTCTTTTCTTATCAAGCTGCGTCCACCGCTTCGTCAGATCACCATTTCCCGGGGGGGGGGGGTATGTGCAGTATATGACGGTGGTGGGATGTTTTGCTGGTAGTATTTGTGCCTGCGGAGAGTAATGGGCAGAGGCCAAGGCAGGTTCGTGGCCTCTGTTGCTGGAGGCGGAGCGAGTTGGGCCCCGCCACGCGCCAGCCACGCGCTTGGCGGAGCATCAGGCCCTCCGAAGCATTAGGAGAGAGAAGCCGCCGCCTCTGCGATCGATGGGTGTGGCGAGCTCAGCCCAGGATGAGTTCAAAGAGCTTCGGAGATGGGGCCAGCGAAGGGAGGGATGGATAGCTCCATATACAAACCATGAGGTGAGAAGAGAATTGAAAACGTATATTGAAATATTTGAAAAGTAGGTCACTGAGATATAAAGGGGAAAGAAAACTGCTGGAAGCGATAAAGCTAATATTTTAAATGATGGTGGTGGTGTAAATACGGTAGTTAATATAGGAACTCTGTGAATGGAATTGTGATAATGTGGATACGATAGTCGCAACGATTGTGTAAATATCATAAACATTGATCAAATTGATAGGATCCAGGAGATTAAAATAAAATCCACCTCACTAACAAAAGAGATGTGATAACATCTGTCCAGTAAACAGCAGACTGAACATTCTTTCTGCATACTAATATGAAATTGCATATGTCCAGTGTAAAGGAAGAAAATACCGAATCATCAGTTCCACTAGTATACTCAGTCGCATGTAACTTTCTTATGGTAGCTAAAGTTGAAACTGTGCGTTCAAACGTGGTCAGTTAAGACCATGGAGATTACGAGAGTGAAGGCTGTCGCCACGGCGACACCCAATTTGCAAGCAGCAGCAGGTTGGCTCATTGAAGTGCCGGGAATGTAATCTTTATTATTTACCCAGTACCTAGCATTTTCGGCCATACCTGGGATGAATGGTTTTGATGGACGGGTCATAATATAATATGTACGATGTTGGAGCGATCGTGGAAAGAAGGAAAGGGAGAAAATCTGCCGCGAACCCGTGTTGATCACCACAAATTCTACATAGAATGCCCGGGTGATCTTCCGGAGGTGCAAGGTGATCAGTATGTCCGGGACTATATCACAGGTCTCACTCTCAGCACTGGGAGTCGACGAGGGCAACATACGAGATGATGGAACGAATGCCGAAGGAGAGGAAAATCGGGTGAATCCGAGAAAACCTCTTGCGAATCCAACAAAGTCCTCATCGAACGAACTGGATATGAACCTCCGGTAACGAGAGGTGGAAAGTGAGCAGTCTGACCACTCCATCTGGGATCGCTCCATGCGCGCAAGGAGGGGCGATGGCAAAGCGTGGGATGATGGAATGATAGGCCGAAAAATCTGAACTCCGAGGAAACCTGCTGCGATCCGCTCGAATTCATAGAACGAGCGGGTTTCGAACCACCGGCAACGAGAGGTTGGAGGCGGGCAGTCTGACCACTTCACCAGCTTCATCCGCGCCGAGTCGCGGCGAGGACAGCGTGTGGGGTTGAGGGAGTGATAGTGGAAAGAGTTGCGGGAAAACAAGGAGAACCCCGAGAAAACCTTTAGCGAACCTGCTTACTTCATCACAAATTCCACATAATTCAATTGGGATTTGAACTGTTGGCCCCGAAAGGTGGAACGTGAGCAGTCTGACCGCTGCCCCTCGGATGGCTCCCTGTGCCTGAAGGCGGCGAGGGCGACATGTGGGTCGAGGACGGAGCTCGTGGGCGTGTTCCGCCGCGCCGCGTTGCGCGTGCCGGGGCCTGCGCGCGGACCGTTAGGAAGCGCGAGACCGGGAGCGGCGCGCGGCGCCCGCGGGCCTCCTCCTTCCCCTCCGCCGCCCCTCTCCCTTCCACTCGCTCCTCTCCCGCCACCTCCGCGTTCCGACACCATCGCCATTCCACCGCATCTTTGATTTAAGAATTTGACGTCCGCCTAATTGAGGTCCGCTTGTGTCTTAATTACATACCCGGGCGCGGGCGGGCGAAACCGCGAAAATCTGACGTATCGGAGACCTGCATCTCGAGACTACTAAATTCAAACCGCAATTATTGTCCGGGTAATTGCGAGAGGTTAACAAGGGACGTGCTCGGAAATAGCAAAAGTTTCCGAACGCTAATAACTTTAATTCGGATGCGCGTCGCCAGTGGACACGCGCGGCCGTGAGAGCCTCTCGTGCGACGGGGGCTGACCAGGAGGTTCCTGCACGACTCGCGGACTCTGGCGAAACTGGGAGCTCGCGATCGCCTCACACACGCTTCAAGTATAAAGTCCACCGATTCTTATTATACGCCATGTTCCAAACTGAAGAAATCTCAAAATGATTGATGCCTCATTTCAATATTACGTGAAGTCCAGGGCCAAGTCGATGATCAACAGAATTACCTTAAAGAAGATCGTCATTCAAGAGCATAGCTGTTTACAGCACTCAAGAAATGTCAAAAAAGCAAAAGAAGATCATAATCTACATATATTTTTAATATAAAACAAAATACAAACAAAAGTGTTAATACATAAATAGATACAAAATAACGGAAAACATTACAAGAAATAAAAGTAAACAACACATAAATAATACTCTTAATATTGTCTCGTAAAATACATTTCTTGCCACCTTTACAGTACGATTTCCGACCAAACAAACATTGCTACATTGTAATTGACACCGCCAATGCTAGCGGACACTATGACACATCGTCTATAATATAGCAGAAGGCAGGTGGATATGCAGAGTACATTATGTGTTTCATGTGGCTCCGTGGTCGCATATGATTGCGGAGGAAGCTCGCATCGCGAGCCTCCATGCACGGAGACCGTTGGAACGTAGGGCGCCCCAATGCGGCGACGGCGACGGCGATGCCTGCAGCCCCGCGGCAGCGCCCCAGGCCCTGCCGCCTCGCGTCGATTTGCGCCGGCGGACATCGCTATATTAAGCTTAGTCGCATTCCGACGAGCGGGAAAGAGACAGCAGATACGCTTCTTACCCAAGACAGAAACCAGTTCAACATTCGCTAGGCGGTGGTCCGGGAAACCGAATAAAAACTCTGACACGAAGAGTGGGTTAAAGATTCGGCCGCCAACCTGTCGGCTAGGATGGGGGCAGCGATCGGAGCCGATAAGATCCAGGCGGAGGCGAGGGCACGGCCAGAGGGGCGTGCCGGTTGTGCCTTCGTGCAGACGCGGGTGTTCCGGGCCGCAGAAGCTGCTGGATGGAACGGATGGGAGGTGTGTGAAACCAGAATATCATCGAACGGGAGTCAAATCCGTGCAGACGAGGAACAGGGAAGGAAATGTAATTGTCACTATTATATATCTTTCTCGATATAGACAAAATAGCTTCGTTTGTTTTCTTTCGACTGTTTCGCAAAAGTGTCCGAAATAAAGTGAATTGTCTCCACGAACTTGAAAACAGCGTTACCAGTGGGATGGCTAAGTATTGGGACACAAACAATCGTTAATGTCATTAATGGCATTAACATTCCATTGTTAAGGTTGTTACAAAGTATATAGCAAACAAAAACTAAATTTATTTGGTACAATTCCGAAAGAAATACTGAGGGAGAATGGCTAAAACTGCGCTATTGAAAAAAAGGTCATGGGTGTGCTCTACTTAAACAGTGCATACCGTCAGAATTTATAAATGGAATATGGATTCACGTATATTTTTATTCAGGGTTGTGTAACACTCATTTAAGCGTGGTGAGGCATTGTGAAATCCGAGCGAGTTGAGGGGGTTACCTCTTCGGCGGGGACGTCGGAGGCGGAGAGGTCCGCTTGGTCGGAGGGCGAGGCGGCGACGTCGGAGGCGGAGGCGGCTGACGTCGCAGCAGACGCCGGCAGCAGCAGGTTGCGCGGGAAGGCCGGGATGGAGGAGACGGCGGGGGCGGGCGACGCGCAGCCCAGCTGGATGTTCTCTGCCTTGCCCAGCACGGCGTTGGCCAGGAGGCTCTTGTAGAGCTGGGCGGGCAGCAGGAAGGGCTTCCAACGGCGTCGGGGCGTCGAGGTCGGGGCCGTCGGGAGCGTCGGGGGCGTCGGGGCCGTCGCGGACGCGCCGCCGGACGACGCCGGCGACAGCGGGACGAATCGGGCTGCTGGCCATGCGGGGTTACGGGGCGACGCGGCGGCGAGGGCGGCGTGGGCCGGCAGGAGGGGCGGCGGGGGCGGCGCGGCGGGCGGGCGGGCCGGGCGGGGGCGCCGCGGCGGGCGAGCTGCAAATGCCCCGGGGCGGAGACCGCGCCACCAACGCGCCGCGGGGACAACAGGTTGGCGAGGCCGGGCGGCGCCGGCTCACTTGCAGCCTGCGCTTCCCGCCAAAAGCGGCGTCGCCCGGGGCGCGGAACGCGCGGCCCGCGCCCTCTTTCTTTTTGCGGCGGAGCTAGCAACGGCGGCGGGCGGCGGAGGAGGAGGCCGGCGGGGCGGCGGCGGCGGCAGCTGAGGCGGCAGAGGCGGCAGCGGCGGCGACGCGCTGCTATCGATTCACGCAGTTGCTAGCCCGACGGAGACCGGCGCCCTACTTCGCCGCCGCTCAGCCCGGCCGGCGGGCGCCACGGTCGGCCGGGGCTCGATCCTCGGTGGCCGCGGGAATCGCGTGGGTGCCGCTGGCCGCTGGATCCTCGCCGCCAACCGCCTCCGCCACGAGAATGTAGCTGTGGCTGCCTGTTTCCCGCGTGCGCGATAACGCAGTCCACAAATGCACGTATGCGGAATCACACAATGCGCGCCGAGGATTTCCACGCGGCACGCACGACGTACGCAGCTGCCGTGACGTTTTCACGCTTCACTCCACGAGGGTGGCGGCAGGCGCTCGGAAGCGGATTGGGGGCGAAACGGTGCACAGATGCCGATGGAGGTAGTGGTGACGTGGAAGTGGGGGATGGAGACGTTCGTGGTGATGTTTCTTGGTGCAGGCGAGCAGCCTCAGCGCTTCATCAATGCGAAGGTCGCTGACGCACACTAGCGCTCGCCGGCGGACGCTTCCCATTACCCGTAAGGTGGCTGTTTCAATAAGCCGCGGCAGACGCCGCTCGGCGGCGGGCCGCAGGGCGGTGCGGTGGGCGATGGCGGGTGGCGCGTCGGCGGGCGCGGGCGCGGTGGTGCAAACGGCGCGAAGGCGAGCTTGCGGAGTGAAGGCCTTGGTAAGGCGAAGCGCCGCGGCGCGCAGCGAGTAGCGTTCGGAGGAGACTGGCCTCGCCGAGGCCGCCACGTCAATAAGATATGAAAGAAAAGAAAAGAAAAGAAAAGGAAAAAAAAACACGAGAAAAAAGTAGGAAGGGAACCGCTAGAGTGAGGGCTCCAGTAAGGGTGGTGTGGGGGTGAGCGCTCGCCGCCGGGCGGACGGTGGGGGTAGCGGCGGCCCCGCCGGAGAAGGGCGCGGGTAGGGAAGACGCGAGGTCGGCGGCGGCGGCGGCGGAGACGAGGCGGGGCGGCGGCGCCGAGGCGCGGGGTGCGGCGGGCGCGGCGGCGGGCTAGGCCGGGCGGGGGGCGGCGCGGGGAAGGAACGGCCGGCTAGGGCAGCGGCGCGGGGAAACGCGCCGGAGGGGAGGAAGTAACTCGAACGTCACATTCCACAAGGGCGCCCACATTACGCGCGCTCTCTCGCACACCATATACACACAGCCCCGCACAACGCAGGCGCACTCAATTCTTAGGAACTAAAACCTAGCCAATAAATTCACAAAAATGCTTCAACAAAATAACTAAGAACTGTCTTGTTCTTCGTGGCAGTGGCGCAGCGCCGCGGGAGAGGACGGCGGCGGCGACGGAGGCGGAAGCCGGACTCTTCCCCGTTTCCCGTCTCGACTCGCTGGTTCCCCGCGTCCGCCCGCACCGCCCGCCGTCGCCCCCGCCGCCGCCGCCGCCGCATGCAGCTTGCGCCGCTCTCCTGCGGCGCTGCTCGATCGGCGCGCAGCCCCCAGGCCCCCGCGTCGCAGCCGCCGCCCCCGATCCGCCGCGCTCAGGCCCGCCGCCCGGCGCCCCGCCTCGCCCCCCACCCCGCGCGCGCTCCGCCGCAGAGCCCGCGCCGCGGATCGAAGGGCGCGCTGCCGCCGCTGGACGCGGCGCACAAGAGTAGTCGGTGGCGGCGCGGCGCGGCGGGCGGGGAGAGCGCTCCCTTCCCAGCGGCGGCTGCGTGTATGTAGCGTGTCTGCTCCCGGAGCGTTTCGTAATACTCAGAATGAATATTTGCTCGACCGAAACGCCGCGCATTTCCGCAACTTCTTACTTTTTAAAGAGGACTTTTTATACGACGTAACGTCCATCTTCCTTTTATAATTTTACTTATCATGTTTTCTACATACTTTCTCCTAGCACCGGCACGGGCTAGCGTGACAGCAACGCCTTAAGATCGATCGTCCCGTTGACACAAAGGCCGCACGTTCGATCCGTTAGGTGCGAGAAAATAGCTTGATGGCTTGAACTTCAGCGAGTTTGTGACGCCTCACGAAATCGGGTTCGAAATGCCACTGCTCTGTTCAGTGGTTTCTGGAGTTTCTTCGATCACTTCCAGGCGAATGCCGAAATAGCATCAGGTACAACGGGGCAAGAATCTGGTGCGATCTTTTCATCCGGTTCCTTTACCTTCCCAATACAGTCTAGGACGCCATGATAGGTCCGGTAATTTCCCCTTACAACTGTTATACGATTGTGGGAGAAGGCGATAGCTGTTAGGTCCGGTAATTTCTCCACATAACTGTTACACGATTGCGGAACGTCCCATGGATATCTGAAATTGACTAATAATAAGTATAAGAATAGTGGCAACAAGACATTCAGTTCCAAAAGTATAGAAATGAAAAAGAAAGGTGCCAAACACCCTCGTTTCGTCGATTTTCCTTTTGAACTAATATGAATAAAGAACCGGATTTTAATTTCAATAATCTAATTACTACGTTTTATCATGACAAATACATTGTGTATATTGTATATATTGCTTAATAACTGAACGTACAATATGTCAATTTTGGTCAAAATCAACGATTTTACAGGATGACATAACGAAAATATCGTAAAAATCTAGCGTACTGCATCTGTTCGACTACAATCCTTTTCATCATAATCGGCTGTCAATACATTAATTTGTCTTCTTGTGCAAAGAATACATATATTTGAAATTATAATATGTAAACTTCTTATGTTTAGGAGAAACTGCGGTTTGAAGATATCCCCTGTCTTTTCTACGCGATATTTCACGCTCAGCCATTACAATGGCAAGCAACAGTAAGCAGCGGCTCAACCTCACTTCGCTTTCTGCGAAATCTGCCTGTGGTCATTTACACGAGGCGGAGGAAAAAATCTGGGGAAAGCTATAAGCGCAGGCGGGGTACCGAGCAGAAGCCAAGGGGGCGAGTTCAGAGGAAAACCAAGACGAAGAAGCGTGCAACTGATGGTTCCGTATTCCATGTTATTGCAAAAAAAACTAGCCCTGGTGGTCTTCCGCAACCGTTTCTTAAATCGTAACCGCCGGCAGTGGCTTGCGCTGCGCGTAATCCACGCGATTTTGATGCCACGAACATTACCATAATCACCACCGAGAACGGCAATGCTTGCTCCTGTTATTTGTCTTATTTCTCTTTTCACTTATTGCCGCTTTTCATTTTTTCTCTTGTTTTAATTTGTCCCCCCGATTTCGTCTCCTTGGTTTTCATAATATTCTTCTCGTTTTTGAACTATCTGGCCTGTTAACTTCTACCCTCCATCTTCGAGTCTTCAAATTGTTATTCAGCACTCTCGTCAGTTTGCTTCTTGTAGGCAACTTTACACGTCCAATTCTTTCTCCCCTTTCTGCGAGCCACCGACTTGGCTCTTCGAAGAGAAGAGCTCCACCGCCAGGCGCTGTGCACTGTTCTCCACTACCCGCAAGGAATCACTGTCTGCGCGCCTCCCCAGTGACTTCGCTTCCAGCTTCGCAGCGAAGCCGAACGCCGACGCGACCGGCGAATTTCCTCCCAGTGTGTAGCGGCGGAGTTAGGTTTACGTTCCCAGCGGACGGTTACGCTATTGCCCTGTGGTGCAAGCAAACAATGCGGGTCGAACGATGCGTTGAGTGGAGGTGCGTGTGCTTTCTCTCGTTTTGTTTCTTTGAGAAGGGGCAAAGGTGTGAGAGAACTTCCTCAGCGAGATCTTGGTTGTGGCTTCACAAAGGGTACCATGTGACAAGCTGCTTGATCACAAAAACTACAACTCCGTGCATGGCTAAGTAATGTTAGCACATTTACTTGAAGCTATTCTAAACAAAGCCAACAATTGGGGTTGTCTGAAATGACAAATTTGTCTGAAATGACAAATAATTTGAAATATTTGCATCCAGTGTTTTTGCGTCAAAAGCACAAAAATTGAAACTGAAAATATTGAAATGTTTCGAAGTATTCAGGTTTGATATGGGAAAATTCTTCTTCAATATATTTATTACTAATTTACAATGTGCGGAGAACTCGCGAAAACTATGCGTCCCAGACCATGTGAGAGGTGTCTACGGTTTCACTACATACCCAGGAACTCAGGGAAATATACGAAAACAATTACACAGTTTCGATTGTGCCGGGAGAGTCCCAATATTTGGTTTTGCCATTCCGCCTATTCTCCAGATTCGTGGAACGACTGTCACTGCTTACGACATATCTGGCGTCATGCGACAATAAGACTCCAAGGAAGAGAGCGGCAGCTATTCAATATTAGCTACCGACATATTGCTTTACGGAAGGCAAATGTTTTGGTATTCTTGCAATGTAAAGGAATTTGTAGTGTAGTTATAGTACACTATATTATTGCAGTACTTGTATTTGCGAAGATAGTTTCAGTTAAAATACAAGTATAAAATGTATTGCTCTGTTGTACAAGAGTAATTTATATGTTGTTTTGGACAGAATGCGTGCTGCTTTTTGGAAATCCATTTTGTACGGTTTTGTTCAGCAACATTTTTGCTGCTGGAGGGCACAAGTTTGCTATTTTCATTCAAATGGAAAATTGAGAAACAGTGCTGTGGCAAATCGTTAGCAGAAATATAAATGCGATTGAATTATCCGATAACACGTAAATTCCTGAATATAATAAAATGCCAATCCAGTTACAAAACAAGAAATTGCAATATTCAACAGATCATAAGGGGAGAAAAACGACGGTTGGTCTTGCCACTTCACTGCTGACAATCCCGATTTACGTACATGCAAGACGGCCTCAGGCTACAATACAGTTAGTCTAAAAAAGGTCTTTCTCTTTAATAAAATAATATGTGTGCAGACAGGCGAAAGCGAGGAGATAGCTGGGTAACATTTTATCCCGCCTGCGGCGTGCAGGTAACAAGAATCTCGCATTTCGCGCCCCATGCTACAAACCCACTATTGGCAAGCAGTATGTAGCGTCACACTGCTTGTCCTTACAAATGCAAACAAACATGTCTATGCCAAACCTGGTATTGGTTGACGCCTAAATTAGTTTTAGAAGTAAAAGCCATTAAATTCTGGGTAAGTAAGAATATGTAAAGTTCTCGTATAACAATCATATTTATTGTATAATTACTATTATTATTATTATTATTTTATCATCATTGTCTCACCTGTTATTCTAATCTCACTATTCGCAATTTCTCTTAGCAAAGCCCTAACGCAATTAATCAATTTTGAACATTTAAAAATACATGCTTAGAAAAATGATAAACGAGTTAACAATCGTATCTTTCAAAATATTTTCGTAAACGCAGAAACCAGTAGAAGTTGTAAAAAATAGATAATTTTTTTTTTAATGTTAGAATTCCCTTTGCTATGTTAATATATACGACGACTGCACCCCTCTGTTCAACCCCGCACTATAAATTTGAATACCAGCGGTTTGAACTGCTGAGGGCCAGACTTATTATTTTGCCGCTCAATGGAGGGCAGCATACCAATAACACGGTTGTCGTCGAGTCCGTGCATGCCACGAACTTCGCGGCTGCCGAACCCTACTAGCACGTATCGCTAACACAATCCTCCCTTTTACAATGCCGCTAATCCTATTGTACGGGCGGTTCATAAAAACTACAATAGCGATAGTTTTGCATCCCAATCGAAATGTATTCGCATTTTCTTCCCAAGTGGAACACGAGGTAACCGAAAACACAGAATGAAGGAGCGACCCGTCTTTTCATAAGAGTCAAGCATCCTTACGCTTCGAACACAACGGAGGCCCACCCGTCCCCTCGATCACTTCCACACGTCTCAGACCTCTTCGGAGCGCCGGGGGCGGAAAGCTCTGGCCCGCGCAAAGGGTCTGCGGTCCTCCCCGCAGCCCGGATTAGGGTGGGAGCCGCGCTTGGTGCAGCAAATCCCTTCAAACATATTATAAGGGCAGTACACTAACTATATTTTTTTAAAGGTTTCAATATAAAATCCCCTTGTAATTAAAATTTAATAGACATTTAAAATATCATATTCCGTAGCCGTGAAACAATTAAAGACATTTCAACTAACATGCTCCTCAATATTGTATACTTTTCTAGGAGCCATACGTTTTAATCATAAGACACTTCTCTATTCTGCACCCATCATATAAAATGGAATAGTTTCTAATGATCTTTAAAAAGTCAATTCGCCCTCCTGGATATTGTTTTCCTAGTTTCCCACTCAAAATTTGGGTCCCTGGACTCGCATTCATTGATGTATTTGAATACGCCACTTACAAAGGACTCTCGTATTTATCAAGGGTAATTAGGTTGAAATCATTTTAAATCCACCGTACATACGTAGTAAGGAGAATATTATAATGCTGCGGCGAAAAGTTGCGTTTTTCATTAATAATACTCGTATTGTGAGATCCTACCATCGAAAAAGTGGATAAATCTTCTTCCATTATGTAGTATACAAATTCTTCTAAAAGTTGTGTGACCCGAATCCACACTTTGCGAGTCCTTGATACCGAGTAAGTGATTACTGGCGACTCATTACGGATCTGTCTGCCCCCTGTCTGTTCATCCCTCTGCCCGTCTGCCTGTCCATCCGTCCGTCTATGATCAACCCTAGCGCCTAAAATGTTCTGTCCATTTTCAAATCATTGATATTCTCGGATCGTTTGAACTAAACTCTAGGCCCTGCAAATTTGAAACGCACATTTTGATTTTAGGGGAACTTATGATGAAGCCTTGACAGAATTTTCAAACTTTTCTCGAAAATGAATCCATGTTCTTTTATTATTTTTTCTCGGAGTAAAATTAATGGAGTAAATTAAAATGTCAGTCTTAACAGTCGTTTAAATATCTGAATTTTCGAAAAATTGCAAGAGTTAAATTTTTTCAGTGTCTTCAGGCAACTACAGTATAGAAGTTAGATATTGTTTCTTAATGAAATATGTTCTTGAAAATGAGATCTTGAATTAATGTCAATAGATATATCTCAATTTTTGAACATTTGAAAATCTTGTAAAGCTGCGAGGATGTCTAGACCTTTGCGGTCGGCAGTGTAGGGGTAACGTAACTGGCATGATGAACCTAAGAACCTGAATTCAAATCCCTCAGTGAAAAACGTGGAATCGAAACACATATATGCATGTTCATGTAGTATCACAATATTAGGTAGACGTTACAAATAATACAAGAAATTTGCGCTGTTATGGCAGAACATATTTAAAAAAATATTTCTATCTCATGTGTGCAAAATGTATGAGTTATATTCCGGTAAATTTTTTAATTCAAAAATGAATAATTTTGTAAAATTATAGAAAACATAACCAAGTTTTTAACCTGCAGGAAAAGATCGGAAAGAAATACAACAATATATAGCCAGTTTTACGATTTACGATAAATCGAGATTTCTAAGAAATAAACTAACTGAATTACAGAACGTTTTAAAAGATGGGCACAATTTAGAAAATACGTACTTATAAATGAGAATGAAGAATGGCTTCAAAAATTACTTATAATTCGATCGATGAGTAAATGAATTTATTTTATATTTGAAGTATAGTGAAAAAATCTATGCATTTAAATATTTTTTTGGAAAATGAACGCAATATCATAAAATGATCAAAATCAAAAAAGCAAGGAGTGCTGAAAAGATCGCACCTTAGATTTTAAATATTATTGTCTTTCGTTGACTTCCTTTAACTCTTTCTTTTGTACATTATACACGCATACTTGTATTAATGACTACACAAAACCTACAGAAGAGGACTCAAGTTACAGATCTTTCAGCTGAGTCGAACCTCCGTCCGTAGTAGTCAATCGCGCGCACCTCATTGTGATCTACTTGTCCAATATTTTCCCCCCAGTAACCGATACAAATAGTGATTGCAGCCTGAAATATATCAGCGGGGCCGATCTTTTTGTGGGGGGCGCGAAGACGCCAGTGTAGCGCGACGCGGCGCGAGCGGCACGGCGCGGCGTCAGGTTACCGCGTCGCGGTGCAGGGGCCGGAGGACTGAGCTGCGGCGCGCGGCGGCGCCGTATTAACCGACATATTTTGCGTTAAGCGCACTTCTTGTCAACAAATGAGCCGTCGGCGCGAACGCGGGGCCCGGCGCGGGCCGCCCGCCCCCTTCGCGCTTTTGTGTTTCCGCAGCCAGCTATCGGCCCTCGATCGAGCACCGCGCCGTAAATCTTGGCTCGTCCCCGTCTTTATCTGTTTATAATTACAAAAACATACATCCCCTTTGGTTTGTTGTTGCGAACCTCCGAAAGGAACCCTTCGACCACATTCATCTGAGTGCGGGACAAGAAACGATTAATAGAGAGCGGAGCGGAGCGCCGCGCGCCGGACACACAACAACTTACTGCAAAATCAATGGGGAGGGAGCGTGGGGCGGTCCGAAGGGGGTGGGGTGCAATGCGGGGGGAGGAGGGTGCGGCGGAAGGTGAGACTGCGCGGACACTGCCGAAAGTACCTGCGACTGCGAGGCAGGCGCCGCCGCCGGCGAGGGAAGCCGGCGGTGAAGGGGGGGGGAAACTGCAGCGGAAGGTGCGCGAATAGCCCCCGCCTATTACCAGTATTGCGATGCAACAATGGCAATCAAGACGCGACAACGCCCGACTGCAACGGAGCTCCCCGGCGCGAGGCGCGGCGCGGCGGCGGCGATGGTGGCGGGAGCGGCAGCCGCATGCGCGCCACCAGCGCTGGGGGGGGGGGGACGCGAGTTAAGGAAGCTGCCGCGCTGACGTCTTGGAGGCGGCGACAAATGAAGACTACCGCGACACAAGATGACTTGGAAACCAGAGGCGCTCTCTATTACAGAAAACTATTAGAATTTGAGATGTGTTGGCCTTTTGAGTATCGGCAATCCGCTTACACTACAGAGACATGATGGAAAACTTGAATGGTTTCTGGATGAGGATTTAACTGTTGGACGAAGACGTGATATATTAGTTTTTGCACATTCTGAGCTCAGTCTCGTATAAGACATACGAACCTATGTTTGAACTCTGCGAATTACTTTAAGATATAGAATACATTGGAAAACGAAAACTTCACCAGAAACATTGGGCGCAATCAGACGACTTTTGTAGCTTTACTATACTACTACACGATCACAATAGTTGGAACCTGTCCCTAAACTATGGCACCAGTGTATGCTGAAAGTAATCTTGTCGAACAAATATGAATCAACAGGATGTTGTTACGGAAATTTAGCGTTAGCAGCGACTCTGTCGAATCATTTCGGAACTACTTTCATTTTATCTTATTCTCAGAACGGAAACCTTGTACAGAAGGCTTTTACGACTTCAAACGATACAAGCGTCATGGTTGCCTTGATTTCGATAGTCAGCGCGAATACTCCCTAGTATGTCAGAAAAAGCCTGCTACCTTGCAATTAACAAAAGCGCCACATGTAAATGGAAGCGGGTTGCAAGAGATATAACGCGAGCAGTGCAATTACATTGTTCAACCTAGTGATAGGAAAGAACGCCCTGTGAGAGCGTGGCCTGGGTGCAGTGCAGGGATCACTCTTCGCAGAAGGGACGGCGCGCAGGGGGTTAGCAAGGGAATTTGGCTTCTCTCGCGAGGGACGCGCAGCCGAGAAACATCCTCACGTTCTCCCCCAAAACCGCCCACCCCACCCGCCGTGCGTCGTCACGACGTCGCCATCTGCGACGTTTCCAGCTCTGCAGACGCGCTCCGCGGCACCCTGCATTTGGTTTGAAGTGCCCCACACTCGGACTCGCATACCAGCGGCTGCTGAGTATCCATGTTAAAAGTCTCGCGGCACTGATGGAGGAGACTGACTTTTATCCATTCAATTTGTCACGGCAGACATATCTACTGGCAGAGATAGCTCTTGCGGCCATGTATCTCTACTGCCCTGATATAAGAATTACAAAAGTAAATTGGAGCCATACTACACGAATATATTTTCATTGTACTATTCAATGAATTCAACGTTTAAGTTGGAAAAAGGATCATACGGATTGCAAATACCAATGTCGATACATAATAATAACAAAGTAATAATTGCAACATTTATTATTATTATTATTATTGAGGTACTAACCTCATTAATTCGTCCGTGTCCTTCTGAGAATATGAAAAAATTAATGGTTCCTTTCACTAGTTTGGGCGATTTCATTCATAGTATCTGCTCTCTTATATCAGCTTGCTTTTTGTAATGTTTCTGCAAATAACTAAGATTTATTCAAACGAACAAATTTTCAGAATTCACAAATAATCACTGTGTAGCTCAATGAGAGAAAATACTGTAATTCTGCTATTCGACGCGTATTGAAGAGCTTCTGCGACGAAAGGAAAGAAATTCCGCAAGTCCGCCGGACGAGCGTGATGGCCAGGGGTGGATTAGTTCCTAAGCAGACTAAGTACGTACTTAGGGGCCCCGCTGGGTAGGGGACCTCAAAAATTATTTCAAAACTCACTAAGGAAACTAGTACTCACATTAACTGTTTATTGTATGGAAACTGTTACGTAAGCATACAGCGAAGTCATGGCCATAGAAACAACTGATTACTGCAATGTAAGCAAAACACTGGTGCATCATGGATCAACATGGCTGCCGCCTTACGTATTGAGAATGATCTCAAGATTATGTACTTGTTAGTTTCCATTAATCCGCACTTAAAAATAATGCACGAAACGAAAATGTCTTTGACGTAGTCATTTCAAAATGCATTTCAACATTTTAATCGCAAGCCAGCGATTTACTTTCTGTTCTAGTTACGTAAATAACTCTTTCCAAAAAATGAGTTTTCTTTCCCAAACCGATAAATAATTGTTGACTATGTTCTGAACGATAGACAAAAACAATGAATTTGTTTCATAAGATGAAAAACAACTAAAGAATTTGCGTGCGTCGGTTTGAAAAGAAAAAACTATCGTGCAAAAATATAGATGATGTTATTTTATAAAGTGTTTATTATTTGAATATAAAATTTCCGAATTGGAAGTTTATATATTTACTATCATACAGATTGTGGTTACATGTGTTCGATGTTTCAGTGTAATTCGGACGCGTAGTTCGGTCACGCTATTTCGTGCAGATATGAATCCGGGCCCGGCCCCGGCCGCGGCTTTTTTCGCGCAGGCTCGCCCGCCGCGGGTTCGAAGCGTCGCGCACGGCCGGCGCCGCCTGGTCACGGGCGCGAATCGCGCGCATGATGAAACGCGCTGCGCGCGAGGGGGGCTGCGCGCCGGGAGCTGATCGCGGCCGAGAAGCGCGGCGCGCTGCGCGGGACGCCGCCCTGCGATTCGCTGCGCGCACTTCGCATTCGCGCTGCTGGACCATTAAAGAGTTGCTCCATCCCCGCGCTGCGCGCCGAGCAGCGCCGCCGGGGAAGCGCGGTAGATGCAGCGGAGTACAGCGTGTTCTCACGGATTAGGCACGCAATACAATCTCCGTATACGTACGGGCATATTATTGATTTTGTGGTGTTTTCGTCCATTAGGGTACTTTTTTTTTTCGTTTGCGTGACCTGGATACCGCAACGTAAAAAAACATCTTATATGCATCCAATGTTTCTAGTTGATATTTTCTGATATGGAAATTGCGTAAGAAAGGGTATTATAATGTATGGTCGCAATAATTTTTCATTATGTTGAAATATCTTGACAGTTTTGCGCGGGGTCTTATGGAATGAATTTATATTTAAAAAGAAAATAATACTTCACCAAACTACAAATATAGATGAAAAGTTTTATTTAACTCAAAAATCACTAAAATATTAGAGCTGCACATGGAAGGAAAAAACTCCACGAAACTACTTCGAATTGCTACTTCGCTGGCACCTGAAATTGTTTATGGAAAGTGATGATGTATGGATTGAAATAATCTGCCACTACCGTGGCCGGTATATGATGTATCTTGTAGTTCATAACAGAAGACGCATCCAGCGACATCCGTGTACAAGACATACTGGAGCGCCTCCTAGTTTAATTCATTCAAATATAAAGAACTTCATAATTTTTTGGGATAGCCAGCAGTACCTAGTTCCTATTTTCGAACTGTGAAGTTATTCTAAAGAGTCATTAGCAAACACACACGATTAAACAAATACCCTATCCGAAAGATTATTTAAATTTTAACTACCAAGAAATGCCAAACAGACCTTCCAAAGATACGAACAAAAACTTCAAAGACGTATGAGAAATGAAGAAGCCTGCATTGAGAGGTGATCGCTTTTAACTAGGCGAACTCCAACCGATCGACCGAGCTACCAAGCAGGAGTTGCACTTTCGTAGGTCGCGCGACGTTAAATGCAAAACGCGGCACAGCGAGAGGTATAGGTGTTGAGGTGCGTTATCGTTGGCATTTTTAATGAAATAATTATAAACGTTGTCATTGCCAACAATAGTACTATTGTTGGCAATGACAACGTTTATCATTATTACAGCGAGAGGTGCATGGGCGCGGAAGCGCCGCAGGAACGGCAGCGGCGGGGTGGACCGACAGTGCCTGGAGGCCGGGATCCGGATCGGGATCGGGAGCGGCGGGGTGCACTGGCAGTGGGGCGGTGGCAGAGGATTATCGCGTGGCCCGCGCGGCCGATTGAGGAGCGCGGTTGCGGGGAGGAAAGCGCAGGGCTCCAACGGGCGGACGCGGCGCCGGCCCAGGGCTTCGGTGGCCCCCGCCGCGAGCAGTGCAGGAAGCGGTGACGTACAGCTGGTGCGCGGAGGGCGAGCGGCCCGAGGAAGAGTCCGCGGGCAGGGAGAGACAAAGAGATGAAATATAAAACGTTCAAATGCAAAGTAGGCACAGAAAGAGCGATGGGTGGGGGCTCAAGGGGAAAGGAGTAAGCGGCAGGAGGGTGGATTGGAGAGGGGGAAAATGCGATGCTATGTAGAATGTTGACTAAATGAAGATCAACGCAGAATGTGATGCAATGTGGGAATAAGACAGAAGGAATAGTCTTAGGAGGAGAAATATACAAGGAAGAAATATGGATCTGGAGTAAAACATAAAAATTGAATGCATTTAAGCAGTGCGAGATGATCTTCTGGTAAACGCAATGTGACGCAAATCAATTTCCCTAATTCCACTAAGTTTTCGTTCATGTGATTAACGCTCACATGCTCCCCTTAAAACGATTATCATTCTGAATGAAAGTTTATAAAGGTTATATTCATAAGATGCTGAAAATAAATAAATAATGATATATTCTGAACTGTCGTGTTTTGAGTTATAGAAACAGAATTTAATGAATTACAGATGTGTCATTTCCAAAGTTACAATTTATACACGAATATACAGTTTAATGCAGGAAGAAGGATAAGATTTCGAATTCAAAACAAATGAGCTTATCGTCCGCTGGCAGAAATTTAATTCGTGGCCTACGAGATCTCTCTGCACCGCGGCAAGGAATTCCTCTTAATAGGACGGCGAGCAATTTGAGGGCGAAGTGCAGAAGGCGCGAGGCGAGGAGGGCAGGGCTGCAGCGAGGCTCTTTTTGGGGCTGTCGGGGCGAGACGCACGCGGCCAGGACCCGACGGCTGCGTGCACAGCGCACGGAGCGCCCCGTGCCCGGCGCCCACCGACGCCGCACAGCGCAGTGCAGCCGCCGCTCGACAGCCGGCAATTAGGCTCCCGCCTACCCACCTACGCTCCGCCGCCGAGCCGTCCTCCTGCCAGCTCCCGGGCCGGCCCTGCCTCCGCTCGGCGCTGACCTACCCCGCCCCCACCACGCCCCGCCCCTCCCAACCTCGCTTGGCTCCTCCTCGTTCTAATCATCTGTCCTCGGTACTCAGTCTCTATCCAACACGCCCCCATTTACACCATTCCTTTCTGCTTCTCTTCTCGCCATTTCAACGGTCTCTTCTAGCGCCTTTTCAGTCTTTTCGAGTTCCCTTGCTGACTCCCTCGCCTACCTCTTCGTCTCTCCTGCCTCTCTCTCCGAATCCCAACTATTCCAATTTTCTTCTGTCCACCGTACAGTTGAAACTATCTGCCCCTATGTTCTTTATCTCCACTGCCATGTGCCCCTTATTGCATGTCATAATCACAACACAAACTACAGTTTTAATAGAGTGGGCGGGAAATTATTTGGGAATTCAATTACGAAATTGATGTTTTGTTTTGTGCATTTCGAGAAATTAATTAAAAATAAAAACGGGTAAAAAATAAAATAAATGTTTCTACACTAAAAATCAAAATATTGTACACTTATGGAAAACAATTTGATAAATGCAAAATTTGCAGCAGTTCTTCCTTCAATGGACTTCAATGTATCTCCCCTGACTAGAGGAAAAAATGAAAATAACTTTTTACACATAAACCTAATGTATTATTATGCATATTTTTACACGATAATTTATTTCTCGCGTGAGTTCTTATAGTTTTTATTTAACTTTTATCACAATTCATTCAACGAATTTATTCGTTGCATTTTATTTACAGATATATATTCTTTTACACGAATCGAGGGTAACTCTCCATAAAAACTATAAATTAATCTAGTACCCGTAAATGAACAGAAACGTGCGCTGGGTTCTGATAGCCTGTTTGAATTAGTTTTTGCTGACAGAGAAGATTGTGATTGCATTTCTGACACAAAAACACATTCACAGACGTGAATATGTTCATATTTACATTTTATTCGCGCGGCACTAGCGCACACAGAAACACCGTTGATACAGCATCCACTAATCCTTTCTACTCTGTCAGTGGCAAACCGCCGTGCAGCGTTCGGTTCGTCTAGAAATTTCCATAAACCCATCGGGTTCACACGCATTTTTCATCGGCGTGCATACCATTAGAGCTAAGACGCATTTCCTTTTCAAATGCTATTTGCTTGCCTCCCTCCTCCATTAGAATACCCCAAGAGGACACTCTCCGGAGAAATAATTCTTCCGTGGTCCGTCTTTGTCATTGTTTTCATTGTTATTAATATAAAGCGCGGCATTGAGGGGCGCTCGCCGATGCTATAGAGCGCAGGTTCCGCGTGACGGCGTCCCGTTCCCGGCGGCGGCGGCGGCGGCGGAGCGCGCCAGCACCGCTCGGGTTGCGCGCGCGGGGCCGTTGCACAGGTACCGCCCCGCTCGTGATTGGCCGCATCGCTGACAGCGCGGCCCGGCGCCGCGCTCAGCGCGTTTGCCGAATCCCCGGCGTGCGACCGCCGCCGCCGCCCACCGCTCGCGCCTCGCACAAAGCCAGGCGGCGCGGCGGGCGCGGCGGGCCGCAACCGACGTGACGCGTCGCGACGTGCTTCCCAAACGCGACAGGAAGCCGTTTTCCAAAATTACCCTTCTAGCCCCGCCCCACTTCCGCGCCACGGCGTCGCACGGGCGACGGCGAGGCGAGGGCGAGAACGAGACGCCCGGGCCCTGCGCCTCCCCAAGGGGTGTCGCGTTGCCGAGCTGCTGCTGACGACGACGACGACGACGACGACGACGGAGGCGGAGCTGCACTCTCACGCCGTCTGCCCTTCATTTCCTGCCGGCGGCGGCGACGCGGGTGGCGAAAGGTGGAAACGGGCGGCCACGGCGACGGCGCGGAAGCGCCCAGGAGGTGTACGTGGGCGCGCCCCGAACACGCCCATTTCCTTCGACAAGATACTTCCACGGCCTGAGCCGAGTATTTCAACTCATTAGCGTTCGCTGCCAAAACATGGAGATCGTCAAGAAGTGAAAACAGATGCGTAGAAATAAAACAATGTGCCCATTAACGATCGGTTCAAACTGACTCCTCCCTCCCTTTTGTTCCAAATCAGGCACATTTACAACACAGAGAATTGGTGCTCTTCAATATTTATAAATTACTAAAAACAAAATGCGATTTCACTTAGAATGCGTTGTATTGGAAAATGACAACATTATCGTTTTCCTGAAGAATTATGAAGACTAACGAGAGCACTTATTCAATGAGAATAATTTTAATTTTCTCATATCTAGCACGCAGTAAGAAAGTTTTGTCGTTCTGCAAGTAAAATAGGCGATTTTTCAAAAGAACGAGTTATATGAGACGTGATACCATAAAGTATTTTTCTTGCTCCTATATATAGTATAGACAAAATCCACACGGCTCTTCAAATTTGAAACATCTTTTAATTTGTGTGAATACTTTAAATGAAGAGCACTTCAAAATTTACTTAATAAGGACTTTTCTGAAAAATTACATCATTAAATTATGTCATGAACAATTTTTTCAAAATTTGAGTAGTTTGCGCCTAGTTTTCATATTTTTTTTAAAAGGCTACAAATTTTTCAAATGTTCTACTAGAGTTGAGAAATATTGCCTAAAAGTATGCCATAAGTTCGACTGCCTTTAAAATCCGAAATTTTGAAAAGTGGAAAAATTCAATTTTTGTGAATGTTATACACACTCAAAATTGCAGCTGGAGAATTCTTTCTTAATGCAATCTATTCCTCAATGTTAAATCTTTAAACTATTTCATGCACATTTTTAGTAGTTTTGCGTAATTTTGAGTTATATGGAAACAATCTATTAAAATCACATCACAATTAAAAATTAATTTTAGCCGTTAAAACACAGCAAACAAAACACGAATACGTAGCTTACAATGAAATGATCACACTCCAATTATTTATGTTGCGTGAACTTCAAAGCTCGAGTTCAAATCCCGGCCTGGACATTTTTAACGTATTGTCAGAATAGAGCACAGTACACTGATTTTAATGGCATAATGTCATTTTCATTGAAATTTTTGAATTTTCAAAAATTAAAGACATATTTTCAATCACATGTGCTTCGTTCATTTAGATAACTGAAGTGTCAGTAGGACGAAGTTGCAATACTATAATACTGCGACAAAGTATGTGCTGTTGTAGCACTACTATTTTTATCACGACACATTACCGTTCTATACTGTAGTCTTGTAAGCAAAATTTATTTCTCTAGCGAGATATCATTGCCTGTGAAAAATAAGACAAGAGCTACTTTGTGTGCATAATATTCAGATTCCTATGCATTTACAAAATTATTAATTTTATTTTTGTCAAACATAAAACAAGATAATATTCATGATGCATTCTTTGGCGGTGGTATACACGCATCGCGCTGCACAACGTTCCAAAGGGCAACGCAGTTCCACCGGTACCGAGATGACACGCGTGCCGTGCTGGTGGCCGCTAATGCACGTGCCTTTTGTGTGACCGCAAACGCGACCAGTATCTGGAAGGCGCAATGGGACAGCGCTCTCTGTGGAGGAGACGGCGCTGATCAATGCCCGCGGGCGCCGTTCCTGAGCGTCACGAAAGCGGAGGCACCTCTGCTCCAGGGCGACAGATGGACTCCCCTTAACACAGCGCCGCGGAACAATGCCCAAGTACAAGAGAATCTTCTCCGCCTGTTGCACCTGTAAATGCGCCGGGTGTGTAATTATGATGAGGTTGTTTTGTGGGATGGAGTGCTGTACACGGGAAGGAAGAAAAATGTGTGAGAAAAGGTGGGCAAAATGCAAGGTTCGTATTCAAAGTATACAGTTGGATAGTATGTATTTATTTTCTAATTCTGTATTATGATGTCAGTTCATAACCTTATACCATACCTACAGTGGGCAACTGGTACTGATGGATTAGAATCCTGATGTTATGATATGAATGATGGCGGAGCGATTCTGGAATGAAAGATAGGAAAAATGGGTAAACCCCGAGAAAACCTGCAGCAATGGCTAAACCTCCTTCGCCCAAAACAAATTCCATAAAGATCGATCTCGATTTGAATCACGGTAAATTGAAGTGGAAAGCGTGGCATACAGACCACCTACATCATGGATTGCTCCATTCTATTTATTCATAAAATATTTTAATACGTTTAGTACAAAATTGGCAACGTCCTCCTTGAAATTTCATCATTTTCTCCTTGCAAAGAACTTGCCTCGCAAAAGCATTTCCTTGTGCCACATGCATGCCAGTTATTCACCGCGTTATCTGTTATTACTGACACAAAGTGATATTTTCAAAACAATTAGTGTCCGGTTTCCTATCACAAGGAATACTTTGTCTTCAAACAAAGTTATGATATAGTCGTTGCCTTGTTGGTCACGCCACGTGCCATCCTCCAACAACGAACTGTGCAACGTTAAGTGGATCTATGAAACTGTATTTTTGCGAGATAGAAGTAAAGCACGATAAATAGTTATCGTTTAAAACAGCGTTTCAGAAATAGTTTCTAATTTATTTTGACTTTCAGTTGGCATTTTTACAATATAACAAAGTTCAACCCAGTACTTTCAATGATCAATTAATAAAATGAAGCCACAGGTAGGAAACCAGTAAACCAGCCCAGATTTTTAAATTAAATATTATAGTTACATTTGAAGCGATATTGATCCGCAACATATTTATACGACAAAAATAAAATTTTAGGATATAATATAGGACCATTTTTATACTCAACATTTCTGTACACACAAACTAATATTCAAACGCAGTTAACTGAATTTTTAAAATGTAACCGAACTTTAAGCAAAATATATGTAATAAGTAATATTGGACCTGCGACACACAATAAACAAAATCGATATCACGGAAAGTGAGCAAGCGCGCTTATCGATATGAAGGACGAACGGGACCGGACGCGATGACTAGTCGGCGGATAGGGCTGCAAGGGGGCAGAGGATCACAAAGCAGCACCGCGCCTTCTTCGGGGAGCGCCCCGCGTCTCGAGCAACGCCGTCCTCGCCTGGGCCCC
>BOPP01000126.1:2013393-2045836 GCA_017312745.1 Gryllus bimaculatus | reverse complement strand
GGGGGGATGGGCCTCGCCACAAAATTGCACGAAGTTGCGCGCAACCTTCCGTCTCAGAGAAGAATGTTACTCCCTCTCCTTACTGGTGTCCAGCTTGGATGGCGATAGGGACATGTAAACATTCAGAAGATAGCAAACGAGTAGTAAGTACGCATTATCGTTCCAACATGAGAAACGTATTACGGTGAAACCGATATGACATTTGTTCATGAATAAATGCATTTTATTTTGTTGTGGATTCGTAGACTACTAGTAGAGACATTTTTCCCAATACTTTCTTGGGAATAACTTACCGTGCAGGTGTCGTAACATTTTCAAATTAGTTTCTTCCTGGAAAATAATTTGCGTACGAAGTCAGGGAAACCGACGCCAAGGAAACTTGATGATGATAAATCATTTCTTTGTTCATACATCCAGACTAAATTAAGACATAAATTCGCTGCAATTATAAGATTCTTGTGAAATTATTTTACTTCAGTGCATATGCTTTGAAATATATGCAAAACACTGCAGGGGGGCGGTGATGGTTCTCAAACTCCATGCAGAAGCCGATAAAACAAATTCACAATTATAATTTTTTCTCTAAAATGTTACTAAATTAGTAAAATGCATGTAAATGAGTAATAAACATTATACTGTATCCCTCTTGTGTGTTATATATAAAATACATTTAAAATTTAGGATAAATGCGTCATTATTTATTTGAAAACATCAAGGTGGCTGGACATTACACTCCCCAGAAACATGTCGGATACGTCACTGCCCTATATTTCCATAGACGTCAGTATTCAGGAACCGAACGTATAAGTATACCAGTGATGCATTCCCACCATACACAAGTCGAATACGATTGGACTATTCTATGGCACGCCATTCACATCAACTGACTATTGTCTTCCTGCGTAAGACTGTTGGCATACATTAATACATTTGTTACGTCAGACATAAGTAATTGGCGTGAAACAATTCCCACTACATAGGCAATATTTGAAGGTCAGTTTTCTTAACATTGTCGTTGGAACATAATACACTAATGCATTTTTATAGAAGCATTTAATATACATTTATAAACGCATACTATGCCATTTCCATTCAATTGAAAATATTCATGCATGGTTTCGTGAATAACCTCAATTAATAAACCAATATTCATAAGTGCAGTTAAATGCCAAGAACTTCGTTGTATCAGAATGAGGTAATTTACCTTTCCCAGGACGCAAAACAAAATGCCGCTGGTGACGGAGTGGGTGATAAGACTAAGTGTCTTGTGGCGCGGGCAACGGCCACGCTTGCTTGGAGCGCCCGCGGGGGCATGTGAAGCCACCGACATCGTCGTCCTCCCTTGCTTCGACTGAAGGGCTGCTTCAAGAATCCCATCCCGATCAGACACGTACCGACGGCCCTCCGCGTCCTGCAACCTTCCCAAACATTTGTTTCCCCGCTACCGCGCCGCACATTGAATTGAATTGAATTTGCTTTATTTTACGTGGCGAGACTCGGGCCATCAGGCCCACTCTTCCGTCTGACCACGCAAATCTCGCTACGCTCCTTTCACCAACTAGCGGAGAAAGGAGGTATTTCTTGGGCGAGAAACATGCGATTTGAATTTAGCTCAGAGGCGTCATTTAGGCTTGAGGATCTTTTACATGCAAGTAAATCTACGAACATGGGACAGCCGGCTTTACTTCCCCTCCGAAGGAAGGCGTACGAAGGATTTTTTCGCCCTTAAAAATCCACGGCTTCGATCGGGTTTGAACCGCCCAACTTGGGTACAACAGTCCAGTACGCTGACCGTTACACCATCGCCGCCGCAACATTGTCGAGCGATTATAGTTTATGGTTTTATTATCAATTCCCCCTCCACAACAACAACATCCCTGGCGAGGCGGTCATTTATTAACTTGAGGGGAGTTCAAATAAGTGTGCGCTACGCAACCCTTCTTGATTTTTCGGCGGAAGAGGAGGGAGAGAGAATGCTTCAACCTAGTGATAGGTAAATGCACAACCAACTTACAGCTAGCATGCCTTTAACTAGGCACGCACCCCCACGAGTTGTTCTCCCTGGTGCTCCAGAGAGTTTGGGAGACTTCCCCAACTCCGCCCCTGTTTCTACACCAAATCAATCCCCACCAATTTAAGAAACGGGTGTACACGCGCAAGCTGTAGCACGGAAAATAAATATAACACTAAACTAACTAAAAATAAAACTTACAGTATCACGACAAAAGATTGCTCCATACGAAAATATGTTTGCTGGAGGTTTTCTAGCAAACAACCGACATTTGAATTATGTTGATATCTTCATTACTTATTACTTTATAAAACATACATATATTATCACATACATGTTTATTTTGATTTTAAATTTTATTTTCGGCAAGGGACAGGAATATATTTGATTTGAAAATTCGTTGCCTATTTACGTTTTTGGTTGTTTTATTTAACGATTGTATTATTTATAGTGAATAGCAGTAAAGGGAAATTTAGAAGCCTCTAAGTAGTCTCTTGTTGTAAAACCTTCTCTTACATTTATTACATCACATTTACGAACGTAGAGCTCTTATGTCAATCTTTGTTCCTATCCTCAACGTAGAAATTTAATGCAATTATTGCACTCTTTATTATATGCTATTACGAAATCAAGATCTTTTCGATTGAAAAGGTTTAATTTTAATGACAATTAATACGTTCAAATACTACTGATGTACTCTGTACTCCTTTTACTAACCTATTAAAAAACAGGAGCATTTCTTTGGATTTAAAATGTTTGTTATTTTTTTAAAAAAATACTAATTTTAGACATGCCCCGCCGGACATTCATATGTCGTACAATATCTACATTACATGAAGCCTTCATTCATTTCTGTCGTCTCCCAACTTAGCCACTCATTTTTGTGCTGTTAACATTTTTACCCAGCTTCCATTTCTAGCAGAATAGCGATTCGCACTGTCACCGACGGTAGAGATGTTGTAAGCGATAGGATTGGTGTTAGTGTTGAAGGCCATTGGTGTCAGAGAAGTATGGCGAAAAGAGCGACAAGTTGGTGAGGGTATGTGCAATAATGGAAACGGTGATAATGGTGTGATTTGTGGACTCACAAGATGCGATAACAGAACTGACCGCAGAGTGGAGGGGAATTAACACGACTATTACACTCGTTAAATTAAAACCAATAGTGTTTACCTATACATACAAAGTCCCCAATAAGGGCGGTGTATCTCAGAAAGTTGATCGCTTTTCTATCCGATTTTTCTTACCGCTTCTTCCCACAGTCCAATCATAAACTGTGTCTTATCTATCTTAGGAGGCCGTATACATCGATCGCTATGTCAATGTTCAATAAACTGCGTATGTACTATAACATTATTGATTATAACATAGCTTGCAGTTACTTTCATATTTAGCGCATTTTGGAACTGTGTTGGTCATAATTTGAATCGTGGACATAATTTAATTCATTTCATTCGTTCATTCCTCCTATTAAATACCACTCGTGCTTTGGAAATTCTCAGATAAATCCCCTCCTCGCTTCGCGTGTCTGACGTTTTTCGGCACTTCCAAAGCACTCGTGGTCTTACCTATGATAACTTCCAAATCCCGCGGACGCGGAATCGAGCCCGGCAAGAAGAGAGAGATTTTGTAATGTGGAAATGACACGATTGTGACATAAAATAACCCTAATTAAATGCCCGGAAAAATTAAATTGCCATTCTAATGAGATCTTATTGTCTTTCGTCCAGGGACAACGCAAGAAACGGATTAAAATGAATGAGACCATGATTGGGTCGGTCGCTAGCGGCGAATATACGACAAAATATATATGTTAGCTCTAGACGTGCATGTCATGCCAAATTCGACAGTGTTCAGCAATCGAGCTCGTGTGTGGGTCAATCTTCACGTGCATGAGACAAAAAAGTAACAAATCGACGGTTCACAAGAAAAGTTACACATCTAAAAACCCTTCATTTTTCAGTTAAGTGAACAAATATAAATAGTTTACGAACTAGTAAAAATACATTTACTTTCATAAGAAAAAATGGCTTATAGTTGACAAATCAGATGATATATCGAATAAAACACTATTTTTGTCGGTGACAGATGGTTCCGCTGAGGTTAAAATCGTTCTCCAGCAAAACGACAATTTTTTTAGATGTTTAACCTTCATTCTGCATTGACGATATAGGCTGATAAACGAAGTCAGGATTGTCCACGACGGCAACTGTCCAGCTCACGCATTCGAAGGTCAATGGGAAGCGTCGAGGCACGATCGCAACATCCCGACCTCCACGACACCTCCAAAACACCAACTACCCAACTACCAAAACAAACGGAAAGCATGTTGTGCCTGCCGTGGCCAGGGCGCCGTGACTGCGGCAAGGGCGATAAAAATCAGGAGATAAGCTGCCGCTCCAAGCCAGAATAAAGTGGCAGGCACTGGGGATTTGCCGATGCTAGACCTGTCCCGGGCTGCGAGAGACGTCAGGATGGTTAAACACCCTTTCGCCTGGCGGTGGTGGTGCTCACAAGACGCAGTGGGAATTATGGGCGCGTTGAGTAAAAAACAAAACGGCAAAATGAGGAGCTCTTTCTGTCCATACACATTGTTTATTCACAGCCCTTAATTTTTGGTGAGCTATTTTAAAAATGCACATTATAAAAGTATATTACTTTTTTCAACATTTTACATTTTCTTCTGCCGACCTGGATGACTGAGATGGCCAAGAGCGTGTACTGACTCAGCGGTTCGGTCCGAAGGGTCACGGGTTGGATTTCCACCTTGGGTATGGTTGTTTGTCCATTGTCTCTAGTGTATGTGTTGTCGCGGAGAGCCTTGCGTTCGGCTGACCCCAGATGAGAGGAGCCCGCAAGTGTGTTAGTATCTAGTGTATGGTCGAATATGCGTCCCACTGGGACGTGAAGGGTAATCGGCTGTTGGTTGGAAAAAGCCCTAAGGGAAAAAAACTGATTTTCATGGCATATTTCAACCGTTTTTTTATTTTTTTATTTTCAATTACCAGAAAATCTGGTATGCGCCAATTCACTTGCTTACTTGAGTATGAACGAAAAACACACATATTATACAGTTAAGAAATGACTCAAATGAGCACCAATCAATATTCAAAGCAAATAGATTTACCATCAATAATGAGAGAAACAATGGGTTATAATCATACACGCTTACTTCGTGTTTAATTAGTTTTATCACATGGCTACGCAAATTAAATCACTTACGTTGGTCACTGGAATTTGAAAGTACTTTCTTAAGTTTAATAATAATTTCCATAATTTCTGCAAAATATACTTGTTTATGATCAAAAACTGTAAAAACGATATATGACGTATGGAATGGAAGTACAATAATATACGAGTGTTCGTGTGGTAAAAAATGTTTACGTACGTTGTACTAAATCACGTATCGTAATATTGTTTCTACATTACTCAATATCACTCCTACGTTATCTAAATGCCATATGTGAGAAAATAGTATTTCATTTTACTGCAAAATTATGGCAAGCTGAACAATTAAGCATAAGAATTACCCAGAAGAAAAATGATTATTGAACTTCGATTTCGGAATCGATACTTCGTCATATGAACTCTCCTCAGCGTGAATAATGCTGAATTATTCATGTAGACAAATCATACAAAATATGCACAATACTTGGATTGAAAAGGGCGAAACCAATTATTTAAATATAAGAACAATAGCTAGGTCCCCAGACTGAATATTACCATATCGCGCATCCTTCCTTATAATATCATACGCCGCATCTTGTCCTTTGCGTGTGCTTTATATGTCTCGTCTAGCATTACGAAAATAGACAGAACAAATATATTAAAATGTGACCTTGCCTTGACGCTCGTATACGGGGAAAAATCGTGACTGCAATACGCGCGAAGAGGCCACCCCAAGCACATGCATAGAAAAAAAAGCAAGGCGACACGATGTGCGTCACCCTCTTCAAAATACGAGTAGAAGCCTCTCGCGCAAGCCTCGCCGCTCAGCGTTCGCCGACACTCACTAACCCTTCGCTAAATGTGTTTGTCTCAAATGTTTATTAAGTTACTGATTCGAAACCGAAAGTGGTCGGGTCGGTTCGTGTTGTGTAGGAAACGACGGGGTTTCCGAGGCGAGCCGAGTTTTTGTGGCGGGGTTCCCCGAGTTTTTTTTGTCCCTCCGGTTCCTAGACGTGCGCTACCAGGCCTGCCCCTTATCTGAAGACACCTCCATTAACACTTTCGCTGTTTTTCTACTTCTCGTTTCCGAATGACCGATGGGAGGAAGACGGTGGCGAGGTCGGCGTTTGGCTCCACGTTTATTCCAACAATTAAACGACCGCGCGCGCGGTAGGTGCCGGACTCAAAGCAAACCAGTAGCGCAGTTTGCCTTCTCCCGCTGATGTTTCACTTCCAGGAGTTATTCATAACCCCCAACACTTTCTGTTTGTTATGTTCGCCGAACGAGCAAAACCTGTTTGTACTCGTGGCACTGCAATACGTAATCTGCCCATTACGCAACGCGCCACCCGCTCAGGAGGGCGCGCAGGGGGACGCGCCGGGACGCGCGGAGACGCGAGGGGACGCGCGGTGCGACCGACGGTGGGACGCGGCGGCGGCGGCGGCGGCGGCAGCAGCGCTCGTTCGCCGCAGGGTCAAAGTTTTACGATTCCAGAAAGCTGCGGAGCGCGCGCCCGAGGAGCACGCCCCGCCTTCGCCGGCCCCTAATCGCCCCGCGCGCGGCGCAGCGCCTGTGTCTCGCTCGCCGCCCGCTCCCCGAGGTGCATATTTGCCTCCGCGTCGATTCGCGTACCGCGCTGCACAATGGATCATAAAACCGAAATAGAACGAACGCACCGCAACGCCCCCTCTCCCTCGCCGCACGCCACGCGCAACGCACATGGCGGCGGTGTCGCCGGAGCTGGAGCAGCAGCAGCAGCAGCTGGAGCAATAACGTCACATTTGGGCCGTCGGTGCAGGTGAACTTACGGGAGGCACATAGGGTCAAACCTTTACTTTCAGTTCAATGTACGATGTGTAGCTAGTTGCAAATTCCTCAAATCACTTGTTTCTAAACATAGTAGTACGTAACATGGAGCTTTGATATGTGTACGTGCCATTTTTCTCACGAAAACAATCGCACATACCTAGTATGTGATCAGGAAATAGACTTCCTTGTTTCGTTTACTCTGTCGTAAATGATATGCGGTTTCTGCTGCATTGCTATTTCCGATTCAATTGAGGTCACTGTCACAACCTTACTTTTCCCCTTCCCGGTGCACCCCGTAGAGGAACTGATGGTAAAGAATCATTCTGTATTCTATTCAATGGAAAAAAAGAAAAGTGACATTTTTGACATGATAATTAATTCTGTTTATAAAAAAATGTCTTTAAATCAATATGAATGGTCTAAAGAATGGAGCAACAAATTTATTTTTTGTTAATGGGCATCCACCTTTCGCAAGAGGAGCGTACGTTTTTTCTGGAAGCATTTTTGTCCCGGTAATCAAACCCCTTCGAGATCTTCATACAAAAAATTTACACAATAATGGGACACGGCAATTTCCATTAACATTTCAGTTTCAAGCCATTTAACACAATGCGTTTAGAAGAGACGCAGGGGTTCGACTTCAGGGACGTAGGAGATCGTTACTCGCTGCCCGTTACCAACGCCACTACCGCCCGCGCATCGCCGAAGCCGCAGCCCCCCTCCCCCCACTCCTATCCCGCGCGCCTCCATCTCAGTCCACCTCTCCTCCGCCCCCGCCCTCGATTCCGCCCCCTCCCTCGCCCCCGACCGCGGCCCGCACGGCCGAAGCGTGCCTACGTGAGGGCCCGTTCGCAGCGGGGCACGGCCCTTCATCTCGGGACTGGCCGCAGCTACCCCGACCTGCCTCGACGTCCTGGCTGGTTCTCTAGACTTCCCCTTCCACGGCATGACCTACATTCGCAGCAGGGGGCGATGAACAATAAAGGTTCAGCACTTCCCCAAGCGAGTTCACGGAAGATTTTTTTTATTTCGTCACCGGCAAGGAGACTTTCATTTACATGCTCATTAATTTATACTTTAATTTATACATTCTTATTTTCTTGCATTCACATGGGAGACGTGTTCAGACAACACTTTTATTACGTTGATGTTAATCTACTTTACATACATAATTTTTTCTTTCATTCCTATTTATACGAGCTCGCACACAAGTCGAGATTGTTCGTCTATACAATTACGGGTAGTATTGTCTAGATGCAAGAAGGAAGACTGAGGATGTCCCCATGACTCTTTGTCCAATTCGTCTTTTGTAAAGGGATCAACAAGGAAACAACTTTGTGCTGCAACCAGATCAAAACAATAGCGTAGATGAGACCCCACTGTTCTTCCACCCGTTGCGTGTTCTCTCACACAAACTTATCCTTTAGGCTATACAACGTGGGTAAAAAAACTTGATTCACTGAATATCATACTCTAAATGCTACACAATAAACGCTACATAAAGTAACACAGTCGCAACAATCAACTAATTAAAGGTTTTACATAATTTTATTAGCCAGATTCGGTGCACTTCCACAAGTTATTTCTACATTGATAAATACCCAAACATATTTCATTTTCTCACCATGACAGGTTTAAACAACTGAATACAAAATGCATCCGTTTCTAAAAGAGTGACACTTTGGGAGCGCCGCGTATTGGCGCAGCGAGTGGCGCCGCGGGGGCAGCTGGAGCCAGCCAGGTATTTCGGCCGACGCGGGCGGCGCGGTGGCGTGAAATGCGACACTCTTGCGATTACGAGAATGCCTGGCGGTTCCCGAAATCGTATGCCGCGTTCAGCCAGGCTTCGCTTTCCGCCCGCGAGTCCTCGGCCGAGTCGGCGCCGGTCGTTTCCACAGCTGCGGCAAACCCGCGCTAGATTACATTCTACATTCCCAGAAGGCAAGAGCCACCTTCACAAGTGACCTGGGATATTTAGATGCGTTCTGGAGAATAGGGATAGCGAAAACTAACTGCTTCATAGTACATGGATTTTGGTATCCGTATTTTCCCTCGTTTTTACATAATGTAATACAATGGCTATAATAGTTTATACACCGCAATTAAAAAATCCACCTGGAAGGTTATTTGAAACAACACGCGGAGCTGATAATTAATTCAAACTTCATTATCTACATTACTCAGTATTTTCGCGATTTGAACGAATGCCAGACGCCCACTTTAATCCCTGAGGTCTGTAATGGATGATACTTCTCATTTTTAAAACAAAATATACACTAAGTATGTAGAAACACAATACTAATACACCACATCGAGGAACATTTTTATAAAAAGCACATATTGGGAATGCACTCACATAGAACGTTCTGGAAATGACTAATAAAAACAAATATTATGTCACTATTTTTACTGCTATTATTGTACTAGAAATATTCACCATTTTGCATATGCACGTATTGCATAGCTCTAAAAATGTATTAATGTTTTTTTCTCTCAATAGTAAATGTGCATTGCATACTATTCTTTTAAATTCATAATATTCCGTGAAACCAACTACAAACAACACGACTAGAACTAGATTTTTCAAGTGCATACTCTACCAACGATAAAACTAAATATTTTCCCGATACACGTCAGGTGTTCGTAACGGATGATTTTCAACCTACATGTGAATTTCATGGCAGAAATATACTCCAACAACTATCTAATTAGACTATCTGATGAAACTGTATGTATTGAAAATCAAATAGTTTCTTCAATCAAGGGTCATGTTGAAAGATGCTATGTTTTGATTAGTTTGATTTATTTTTCCTTTTATTGCTACTGTCTAAAGATTTACGTACGTTGGATGAAAATGATGGTAATGGAAGAACTGGACTGATGACTAATACAAATTTGTTAATACGCGCAGTCATCATTAGTCCAGTTCAGTGCGCAGATTATAATTTAGTTTGAGTGATAAAATTTCTCTGAATTTCATTGAAAACTATGATATACGTTATTTACTGGTTTGACATACCTCGTATGTGTAATACAGAAGTTCCGACGCAGGTAATCGAGAAAAGTGCTATGGATATGAACGATCTCTGCGCAACGACCATTAGAGTTTTTATACATTTCTATTCATTTAAAACTTAACAAACCTTTTTCAGGATCTGAATGAATGGACGCTGTTAAACGGCGATGCTATTAAAAACCAAATTACGAAACAAATAACCCAGAAATGTGTTTTATAGGTTACTCGAATAAAATAATCCCCCCCCCCAAAAAAAGCCCATACTACCTACACCACAGAAATCTGCGGCGTGGAGAAAAACCAAATGCAATTGGGCGCGAATCTCGGCAACACGCAGGCGAAGCAAGGTCACGGCGACAGACGGCAGCCAGACGCCAGCGCGGGCGCGCTCAGCCTGCCGCATCGCTTGCCCGCCTTGCCGCCGCCGCCCGCCAAGGCGAAAGAAAGGCAGCCCCGCATCGTCGGCGCTCCGCCGCCCTCTCCCGAAAGTCGGTCTACATTCCGAAGATTCACGACCCGAGCGCAGGCCGGCAAGCGCATCTGCGAGACGGCCATTCAACGCTGCCATCTACTGGGAGCGGCGCCGAACTATTAACATTTTCTTTGTCCCTCGCCGCCCGCGGAGGAGGCCTCTTCGAGAGCAGCCCCCTGGGCGACACCCCCCTCACCGCCCGCTACCAACGCCTGCGGCCGCTTTTTTCTCACTCAGAATATTCGCTTCTCGACTTTAAACACTTTTCGCTCCGATGAGTCTTGTTATTAAGAGAGCAGATACTCTTATTTTAAATTGCCTCGAGGAGAAAACAAAATATGGTAATATTATATCTCACCGAACAATTTGATGTGCTCTGCAGCTTCACAATAATCTATATTAGAAAACCAACCTCTTAAGCAATGCGACTGTAAATGGTAAGTCTTTGCTCTGATCGAATGATTTAGTTTAGGGTGATTTAGCGAACTTTGCTCAAATGACATCCTGATACTACAAAGACAATGCCAATAAATAGATAGAGTATCTCGTGGAATCTCTGTGACATATCACTGCCTCATGACAATGGTTGAAAAAGAAAAAGTACGTAAGTAACAAGTGGGTTTATAATAATTTATTGACAATTTATAACTCTTTGAAAGACTAGCTGGGAGATTGTGCATTCAAAACTTATCCGTGATTGTCAAGTTTCTGTAATTAACGCGTTTCACTAAATGGACCAGTTTGTACTTTTTAAATCACTTTGAAGATAGCGTAAAAAACATTTTCCACGTTTCAACGAAAACGATCGCTCATTTCCCCTCAGGTGTGTCTAACATCGCGGAAGATGTCTTGTCTCCGCCTCGGCCAGCCGGAGGAGTCGGGGAGTCGTCTGGAAGCGCTAACGCAGTTTGGCAGTGCTTTTGTGGGAGACGTAGTGGATGAGACGTTGGAAGAAGCCGCGTAGGGGGCGTCAACGCAGCCGCGCGGCGGTGTCGCCTTGCATCCTCTTCCTCCATCTCCCACACCCTCTTCTGCTCGACCGCCTTCCTCCTCCCCTCAGAGGCACGCAGACGCCGGGTCGGCAGCTGGCCTCCAGCGCCGCCGCCGCCGCCGCGCGCCGCCGCCGCCGCAGCCGCGCCCCAACATCTGCCGCGCGCTCCCGCCCCGCGCTCGCAGGTCTCATGTCCCAGCGGCGCGGCGCGCGGGCGGCTTGCCCACCGCTCGGCCGGGCCGCGCGCCCGCGACCTCTAGCATCTCCCCCACGAACTAAGGGGGCTGCCGCAAGCCCTGGCCTGACTAGCTTTCCCCTTCCGCCCCCAGAGCGGGTGCACCCCGCGTGGCTGGCGGCGCGGTTCCGCCTCGCGCCGAGGGGTCGGATGGCGCGGGGCGGCGCGGCCCTTTTCAAAACGGAGGCGGGGTCCTTCGGGTGGGGCGACAAAACCGGTTCATTCTCCAAATTGGGTCTCGGCAGTCAATATTTGTTTGTTGCTCGACGTCACAATAGGTTTTTGAAGAATGCGCACGTAATTGATACGAGTAGAAGACAGAAGAGTTATATGGTAACATGCTGTACATTACAACACTTTGTGATTCGTTACATTACGGATAATTTGTTATGTAAACTATTTTTTGCACACTCATCTCTCAAGAACAAACTTTTTGAAGGCAGATTGCACAAACATTACTCGGATTTTAACATTTGTAATATAAATATAAAGGAATTCATGATAAAGGCAGCGAAATAGATCTAATCAATTTAATATATTTGTATATTATTTCAAAATAGATGAGTTGCGTGGCCTAGAATTCGAGACTTGAAAGTCAAAAATCTAGCATATGCAATCATTTATTACTGAAGTACAATCGCCTTTGGCGGCAGGTTTACATTGAATAATCTAAAGAAAATGGCTCAGAAAAACGAACATTTTTATATTTGAAGGAGAGCAATTGAAGGCGCGTGAATGTATACGATAATAAAAGAACAGGCATAATTTACGACCGTTTCTTCTATATGCCATAATAACTACCATAGTACAAGAAAAGTAACATGTCAACTGTTCGTGTGAGATGTGACCGCCACCAGGTTTGCGAGCACAGTCTTATGAAAACGCTCTAGATTTCTTTGCAACAATTCTTAGAATATTGTGTTTTGAGTATGCTAAGGAAATGTAAGTAGAAGACGATAAACCTACTTTTCATTGAAAACTATACAGCTTGTCAAGAAAGGTATTACTGACGATGAGCAGACGTGAAATTTGCAAATTGTAAATTGTTATTTTGCGCACCGAATTATTCTTGTATTCTAATAGAATAAAGACTAAAGACTGAGTGTAAATAAATACTTCTATTGAAGTAATATGAATGTACAGTAACAATACGACTTTTTGTGAACAGTAATATGGGACGCATTTACAACATTTTTAATTTAAAAAAATGTGTATTACTGTTCAAAAGGATGTCGTAAGTTCATGAAGGACCGCCAAATGAGATCACAATTATATAATAACTGGGGTACCCGACTAAATTTTTGTTGTTGTGCAATACTTAATTTTGAAAGAGGTTTAAAAACACCGACATTTTCCACACAAGCCATCAAAACGTCAACGCAAAGAAACTGATACAACTAATTACATTAAAAAAACTAAATACATTACTAGCAATATGACCAACTATTTATCTGGCCAATCCTGCGTGAGAGCCAACTAACTCGTTGTATACGGTTTCTTAAATCATTGAATTGTAAGGCATAGTTACGATGGTCTTTATGCGAAATTTACCCACCTAAGATGCCACTGCATAAATGCGCATTAAAGGCTTCTCGTGTAAAAATTGATTTATTAACCGCATTAGCCTCGTACAAATAGAACCGAATGAGCGCTGCGGGATGTAAATAAAACGTGTTTCCCGCGAGTTGACGGGAAGACGGCGCAATGGAAACGAAACGATGGCGCCGTCTGAAAAACGTAACGAGCAAAAAGAAGCGCTCTCAGACTGTGATGGAGTTGAAGATGACGAATACGTTTCCCAGCAGCGGCGCCTGCGAAGGAAGGGGGGGGGGTCGTGGGAGGGGAGGAGGGGAGAAGGCATAGAGACACGAGGGCGCTTCCTCTCCGAAGAGGTGACGGAGATCCATGAGGGCAGTGAGGACAGAGCGTGATGGAACGTTGCGAAAGAATCGGGGTCAGATGAGTGGGGAGAAGAATAGAACGAGAGCAGAAAAATGCGGAGAAGAACGACCTGAGTAACGGACGAGAGTGTGTAGTGAAGCAAAGAGGGTGGAGAACGGGCACTTTGATTGCACTAACAAAAAGCAATGGAATGTATTTTGGTGCGAACATTGGATAGAAATATACATCAGAATAATAATGGAATTATTCACAAGAAATACTAATAGTGTAAGGAAGCAAAAGCTGCGTCCAAAAACGATATTATAAAATAATTATATATAAAAAACGACATTACATGTTTTCCCCAAGTTTTGGTTGATTACCATAGAATATGTAATTCAGTAAACGATAGGTGTCAGAACGCGGAGAAACGGCACGAACATAATGAAAAAGTGGAATGATGGAAACAAATAAGTAAGAATCAACAAAAGTGATGTTTAGAGGATGGCGAGGTGAAAACGGAGATGCGTGTGGAAGGGAGCTGCGTGTGTGCGCGCGTGTATAAACGGTCGGGGTAAGGGTCCGCCGGACGACAGTCGATAGCCACTCTGGGGACGGGGGTCCTCCGGTATTGGCCCCGACCTCACACACGACCGTGCACATCGTTCAGCGCGCTCGGTAGCTGCAGTTCCTCGGCGTCGCGTCGCCGCGCCTACGCACAGCTCGCACAGCACACGACAGCCGCCGCCCCGCTAATGCCACGCCTTCCACTGCCTTCTGCCCACAGAACTACACATTTTCTGCACAACCATGTTCGCATTCTTTCCTTTAGTTCATGCACACATGCTCAATCTCCGTTTTTTTATTCTCTTTTACTTCGTTTTATCGTTCTTTTAGGCACACCCCACCAACAATAGACAAGGTGATTTTACACTCCTCTCAGGCTTGTCTTCCTGTCCACTCGTTAGAATCCACGTCCATGTCTGATTTCTTATCAGCGAAAGAGGATTAACAAAAGACACGCGTGCAAAATAGGGAACGGACATCTTTGGTAGTATCACGTTCCGAGAAAGAAATTTGTTTCTGTAGTGCTAGAAAAAAACGACTGAAGGATCTTGTAGTACACTGGTCGAACGACAGTCGATAATGTGTAAATGCAATGGCCGTGGAAGGAGCCGTGTTAGTAGAAGAGATGCCAACGCGTCCTCACGCTACCTGGTGTTGGACAACGCCCTTTTCGGTTCTGACCTCCTCCGCGCACCTTTCCTTGAGGTCCCTCCCATTCGAATAGGGCGAGGGCGAGACCGAATCACGAGATCCGCCGGCACGCCCTTGCCGCTGGCCACCTAACAATTGCTTGCGGGGCGAATGAAATGGTGACAGAGGATGATTGAGTCGACGAGGTTGCCACTTGGATTGAAAATGGCTCCAGAAGGGCCAAAGATAAAAGGGAACATGAATATAAAATTGCGTTTGTTTTCCAAAATGTAGGAAAATAGCAGAGTATAACATGATGAAATACATTTAAATACGGTAAAAAAGAAGAAAATAAATAAATGACGAGAAAGAGAGAAGGCGCACAGCAGTTGAGAGACAATAAGAAGACCAGGACTACGAGAGCCAAGCAAAGAAAATAATACATGGACAACAGACATTAACATTGTTGTTGACGAAACTGTTGAAAAGAGAAAACGTGTATTTCAAAGACACGTTAATGTACTAGAGGATAAAAAATAATTTAAACACGGAAAGTAAAAATATGTTAATCGAAATGGAGGAGCACAGGAACAGGGACAAAGACGGGGAGAAATAAGAAGAAAGTTGAGAAATGCAACTGAACACTTAGAAAAGAAGGCAGGAAGCCAAGGAAATTAAGGAACGGGGGAGGATTGTCGAAATCCGACACGTAAGTTGCGAGGCCGGAGGAGGGGCGCCGTCGGCGGCAAAGAGGGCTGCGCGTGGGCGAGATGCGCGGAGGCGGGGCCGGGCGGAGCCAGACGGACGGACGGACGGACGGACGGGACGGGAAGGGACGGGACGAGACGGGACGGGCGTCCGCGCCGGCAGGCGCCAGCGTCTCCCACCTAGGAACTTACGCGCCGCCCCGCCCGTTTTAAACATTTCCACCGGCCGTGACAAATGAGACGGCCGCGTCATTTGCATAGTTTCGCAAACACTGGGGAGCGTGCGCAAGTCGGCCGACGCGTCCCCGCGAGCCGCAAACAATGGAGAAAAACTTGAGGGAGACGATCGCAAATAGGACACCGCTGCATTTTTAATGCCGCAGGGGCGTCACCCTCCCTCGTCCGCCTCCGCCGCCACCTCCCCTCGGGACGCGGGGCGCGGGGGTGGACGCCACGGCGCTCCCTCCGAGAAGCGTCGCCGTCGCCGCGGGGCTGTAATACAGTCGCCGGGACAAGACAGCCGGCCGCGCCGCCCCCGCGCCCCCCTGCACCGTTTCGCGCCGCGCCGCGCCGCGAGGGCTCTTGATTTAGTAAAAGAGGAATGCGCACTCGTGAAATCTCGAGGGCGCCGTTGGGCGCGCCTTTTCGGTGGGCGCCTTTGAGGGGCCGCGAGGGCGATCGAGCGCCGGGCGCCGGGCGATCGCGCGACTCCCATACTATCCACCATCCCATCCGCTGCGATCCACTCCTGTGCCGCCGCCGCGCGCTCCACTTCTCCCGCTGCCAGCTCACCCAGCCATGCGTTGGCTTCACCCTGCCGTGCGCCCTCGGCCCGTGGCTCCGGCCCCGCCGTCTTCCGGCCGCCCCGCGCCGCCACCGCCCCCGCCCGCCTCCTCGCGGGCTGCGTGGCGCAACGTCGGCCTCCAGACATTATCCCGACCCCGTCTCGTCGGGCCGTCCAGCGCCTGCCCCCGCCGCGCGCCGCCCCGGCCGCCCATCGCGTCTCCCCGCTCCCCTGCGCGCCCTCCGCGTTCCCCTGCCGCCTCCCTTCCCCGACTCGCCTCCACCCCTCGGCTGCGGAGATCTCCGAGAGATTCCTCGTACAGCATCCACATTGCTGCGCCGGCCGCCGCCTGCACTCTCCGCTCCGCTCTAGAAAAATATCATAAAAGCATGTATTAACCAGCGCAGAGGAAAGCAGACTCGAGCTAAACGGGGGTTACTGCTCCCGTCTGATGACGGGCCGGAGGCCAGCGGCACGGCGGCGGCGGCAGCGCGGGTGCTCGCCCTGGCACACAGCCGCCGCGCTTCTTGCCTTTCCAAAATGTTTTTTTTCCCTCGCTCTTTTCTCCGCCATCTTTTATTTCTTTTCCTCATTTCCTCCCCGCCTCTTCTTTCCCCGCTTCGTTGTGCTCGCCGTCGCCAGCCAGCCCACCACCACAGCCGCCCGCCGTCTGTCACCGCCGCCCCCTGGCCGCCTTCCGAGGTTTTGGCGCCAGCCTCCTCGTTGGCAGCGCTCAGCGCCGCAGCGACGTGGAGGGAAGGCGGCGAGGCGGGCGGGCGGGCCGTCGGGTCGACGCTGGCGCAGAGCGGTGGCGTGCACTCCGCGCTGTGTTTAAGGAGTATCGCAATTCTTACTGCCCACGGCCTACATACGTGCCACTTGATGGATGTCAGCGGTGCAGCCGGCGACCTTTCGCAGATCTCCGCGCCCTTTCTTGAGCAAAGTGAGAACCAGACCAATATGCTACAGTGCATATCCGTATTGGCTCTAAGTTACTTAATCTTAAAAGCGACGGACAACATGCGCGTCGGACCATTAAAAACCTTCGAAGGTCTATTTTAGGTCTGGTCCACTTAGAGCACCGGCAAAGTCGCCTATCGCCAGTCGCCCGTATTGCGATCCGGCGGCATCTCCTAACCTCTCTACAACTCACAACACGCGCTCATCGCGCTAGTAATCTCCTATCAGAGACACCTACCAATTCAATTCTCCGCCAGAGAGAACTTACGGCAGCAGTGGAGACACCGTGCATCACACCACGAACATGCAGCTCCGGACAACGATCATCTTTGACTGCCGGCGGCTAGTATGCCGGGATGTCGGCCGTCCTACATCCACACCGCTTCCCCTGCCGCGTCCATCGAAAGCGGTCTACCTCGTGTCGCTCTATGGACCGACCCGACACGGCTCTACCAGCCTGACGCGACTGTAGTGGCAGGCAGACCGCTAATCGATGGCGAGCGATCTCTTACCGGCCGAAATGCCGTGCGCCTAGCACAAATGGACTCAGCCCGTGTCGCCGCGCGCGCCCGAGCGCCTCGACAACACCAGCGGCGCGAATCTATGCTGCATTGAGCATGAACCCGACATAGCGCCAAGTCCCTTCCGAGAAAGCATGCAGCCAACGCGAGGGTGTAAAATGGAATCTGATTTGCTAGCAGTATCAAGTATTGGTGTCTCGTTCCTTCAGCTGCGGAATGACATTTTTCCGGGCTATCAGAGTGAATATCTCTTTGATCGATGCGCATTTGGATGAGTGGCTCGCTGGTACTGAGTCTAATCACTAATGCTTATCAATTTAATCCTGGGCGACTGGCATCATTGAAACTGGCCATGGTCGCTTATTACACATCTGGTTCGTCCGTCGCCTCAGGTTGGAATTTGTCAAGTATACAATAGAAGATAGATGTGAAGAGTGAAAAACAGAACATGTAATCATATGGGATATCATAGCTATAAAAACACATATCTGAATTTCCTTAAAATCGATAAACAATTCTATTGAAGAATTTATTGTCGTCCACATCTCTAGCTTCACAGAGTAAAACGACACTGACGGTGAGAGCAAATATCTATCATATCCCACTCATACCAATATAACTCATCGACAAAAACATACATTAAGATATAGATCTGTGTGTGTAGCGATTATATATTCTTAAAAGAATCAATGCAAAATTAATTATAGCCACAGTAAGACTTTTCTATACATTACGCATAGAGCTGATTACATTCTCAATATTCTAGTCTTGTACCATTTGTGGACCCTGTAATACCTTTGTGGATATATAAATATATCGTCTGGATGAAATAAATTAAAATAATAGATATAAAATATATCTATATGAATGGACTAAGACCTTTCTAATAAATAAACTAGGACATAACATATAAACAGATATCTACATATCCGAATATACTCTACTAATACATCTAATCACTCCAGACATTAAGAAATCAGCATGCTGAGTAGATGCCATATAACATAAAATAAGCGACAGCGCAAAGACACTCAGTCCTCCTCCTCTCCCCCCAGTATCACGCTAGTGCAATGGGTCTCCCGCCGGCGTCCCGCGCGCAGAGTACGCACAAAATGACCAGAGCCCGCAGTATCTGCCCCACGCACCCCGTCACAGAGTGACGTGGACTAAAATGATCATCCTCTACAGCTCCTAGTTAGCCCCTCCCCACGTCCATGACCCGCCAGCTCGATCAGTGGGATTCGTCTCTCGCGTCGGTCCTCACTCATGCGGCCGCTGTCTGGAACCGACCACCTGCGACACCGTGTACCCATGACAGGGAATTACGTAGTTCATCTTCCCCTCTAACTATCAACACCCCCACTATCACCCCCCCCTCTCCCCCCAACACTCGCCTATACCCGATGACCATGCTCTGTCTGCGTACGTACCGAGCGTGAAGCTGCGACGTCTATTTCTAACCAGTTTCGCTTTTTACACCACTCTCACCCCAAGTCAGTCGGTATAAGTTCAGACGAAAATAAAACTAGCCCAGCTCGTACGAGGCTGACGTACGCGAGTGAACATGCGTCTCTAAACTGTGACGGAGTCCAGCCGGATACTCACATCGTCTAGAAGAGCGCCCAACACGAAATAAGACCAGTACACCTCTAAAAGACCCTACAGAGATACCTAGTAACACGTCTCATCTATATCCAATATACCTATACATCATATAATATCTAAGAATGCAGCACCACTAATCTGCCAGAACCAATATCTTAAAAGTGGACGAATCAACGAATCACAAAGAGAACGAGCCCCTTAGCAATCCTCACCCCTCCGTTGTGCGGCTACACGAACAATTGAGCACCACATGTCAAAAACACGAAGGCGTCGTAGAGAAGAGAAGTGAGCGATCTATTAGGCGGCGAGTACAAGGTATGGCCCGGTCATAGCCTGATCCCCTGTGCGACATCGATAGGTGAGCGAAGCCCCCGCCAAGGCAGACAGTGAGCACCCCAGACCCTGTCTTACCTGCAGAATATGAAGTGCATGTCGTATAGATAATCACGAAGCTGATCTATATAGATTCACGATGTCTCTCATCTGCAGCGCGCGCGCCCGGGTGCGCGTCTCCCTGCTTGGTCGCGTTCCCGGTATCGGAGGGTGCCATTGGGGTGACGTGTGTGTGCTGCTCTCTCGCAGGGCGCGCCATGAGGTATCCGATGTGACGCTCCCTCGAGGCCTGGCGGAGAGTCTCATTTAAAATATGCCGAACATCAGAATGAGCGAAACAATGTCTACGCTGTCAGAGAGTACTCTCTCTCTCTTCAGTTTTTTTCTCCGATGTTGTGCGTCGCTTGGGCCATGACCACCAATCAGGAACTGTGTGTAGCGCGAGCTTGCGGCACGCTCCCATCTGATAGTGCGGCTAATCTATTGCCTATAAATGGACATCTCATCTCTATATATCTCTATCCTATCTATATATATATAATAATATCGTCTATCTGAGGCTCGCGAAAGGATTCCGACGCTGGTGGGAGAAACCAATGGCGATGCTCTACGCGGCGCGAACGCCCGTCCACGTCTCGCCCGTCCCTTCCCGTCCGTCCGTCCCGTCCGTACTCGTCTCGTCTGCTCCGCCCCGGCCCCGGCTCTCTCGCGCATCTCGCCCACGCGCAGCCCTCTTGCGCGACGGCGTCTCTCTTCTCTCTCCGGTTCACCTATCCTCTCATTCTCTACGTCGGATTTCGACAAGTGTCCTTCCCCCGTCCTTAATTTCCTTGGCTTCCTGCCTTCTTTTCTAAGTGGTCAGTTGCATTTTGCTCCAACTTCTTCTTATTCTCCCCCGGCTGATGACCACTGTTACCACTTGTAGCTCTCTTTTTTATTACATATTATTTCGCATATCTGTTCATACAACAACAGCTAGTTTGTTACCCTATCTACACACGGGTGTATAAATATAATTTATCTCTCGATGTATCCCATACTAGCACTTGCTACCACGTTCTTAACGTGAATACATACTTTTATCTGCTCATCTAAGTTGAATTATGCTCTTAAGCATCCACCGTTTTCTTCAACAACTAATGGTCAACATCATGGTTGGGTCACGAGTGTATTATTTCTGCTTTGGCTTAAATCTCGTATGCACGAGATTCAATTTGCTCTTATGCTGACTTTACACAAAACTGCTAGATATGTTCTGCCTTCTCCTTCTAGTCATATTCAAGTTAATTTCATATTCGTAATAGCATGACGTCTCTTTTACATGCCTCTAATAACATGTGTCTGAACAATTTTTGTTGAAGTTAACGAATGTGTTAGATGTTTCTCCACGATTACATACTTAGAATAACATTTGCATTAACAATATTATTAACTCTCCTATACTATTTGTATTATCTGACTAAATGCATATTCTTATTTCCTACCTAGTTGTGTGTTTAGCGGTCAGGAGTACTTACAACACCAAATGAATTCCGCTCTAAATACAGTTATCACAGAGAATGCTCGCAATAATTTATGACGATACCACATTTCTGTTAATCAAACCTAGAGTTCACCACACATTACTTAAGGAGTGAGCCGAGATTGCAAACCCAAGGCAACCTGCGCAACACGCACACCATCCTAATCGCGAATCTTGATCCAGAACTTTTTCAAGCAATCATCCCCTATCTCAACTTACTATCGCCATTAAAACTGCTTTCATTTGCGCAATTTGCTGCGCCATCCCGCAAAGTACAGCTCAAGTTGCGTTAATGTGGCCAGCGGCAATGGCGTCTTGCCCAACGGGGATTATTCATTCGATGACAGTCCCCTCTATCGGTCTACACCCAACACCATACTCCACCTCGTTTCAAATACATATTGCTCACAACACTTAGAAAAAAAATTAGTTTGCTCTTAGAAGCCAGATCCTCATACACCGAGGCAAGTTTGTCTGCCTGCTGTTTGAAGTGGAGCAGCGTTCGAATAGACAAACCCGACAGAAAAGTGAGCAGCTACCACGTCTGCACACCAGAACACCTGCGAGGGCTAGGCTGTTGTCAAACGACGTACAGAGAGGCCCTCCACTCTTCGGAATCTGATTTACCTCCTCGATCTAACAGCTGAACACCTTGAGCGCTTGTCCTGTTTTCTTCCACCGACTCCTCAGGATCACTTATTAACAAAAACGTTTTCCATCCATAATATCCTCGACTTGGTTCCGTTGTCTCTCGTACACAGTCATGTTACTATCAACTGATCCCTCACCAGTCAGTCTTGATTATTTCATCGCACTATCAGAAGACAAACATTATCTCATTCTTCGGAACGGATACTACCATAGACAAGAGTGTTCCGTTTCCCTTAATTTCTCTATCGCCTACCGCGGTGTCCTTTGAATCCTCTCCAGTACTAGCAATACGAAACGACATGAGAATAACAAAGATACAACAACTTGTATTTCAGTTAACCGAGTCGTAGATACTGAATTTCTCTATATGTGTGTTCTGGGAATATAAACTTACACATTGTCTCTGATGGCTCTAGAGTATGTGAGTTACGGCTCAAAATTATTTGCTGCGTTAAACGCAGACCGAACACATACTCTCGCACTAGGTAGGATACATGAGAGACCTGTGTGAGATTCCGAGCCCCGGCAGTAACCTTTTGATCGCTGTGGTCGGAAAAAAACAGCTTAGCCAACCCTTGACAACATAAGGTATGAAGGGGGAATCGGAAGATCGCCATGCGCTATTTGTCTGGGTGTTTTTACAAGAAAAATGTGGTCAAGCTTACATGCCGGAAGCGATGGCCCGAGGGAAAGGCGCGCCTATGGAGGAGAGCAGAGGCGTGAGCGCGCACCGCAGTAGGACATGGCGCGGATCGCATGTTCGTCTGCCTTGGTATGGACGAAGGGCGAAGCCTCGTTCATGCATCGTGGCCGTAGGCGCGGCGACGCGCACAGCTAACCCTGTGAGAGGAAACACCTGCGCTACGGCCCGCGGCGAACGAGTGCACGTCCGGCTGGGTGCGAGGCGGACGCCCAATAGCGCGGCAGGGACCCGGGTCGCAGCGTTGGCGGCTATCGACTGTCGTCCGCGGGACCGCTGACCACCGGGTCTGCACTACCCACGCGGCGCACACACGCAAGCTCGCTCTGTGTGGCACGCATCTCCTTTCACCTCGCGCGCATTGCCTCTCAAACATCACTTTGTTGATTCTTACTTATTTGTGTCTCGGTCTTCCACTTTTTCATTTATGTTCGTGCCGATTTCTCCGCGTTCTGGGCTGGGTGCTAACACCTATCGGTTTCCTGAATTACACTATTCGTGATGGTCATCAACCAAAACGCGTGGGTGATAACATGTTATGTCGTATTTTTATAATAATATAATTATTTATAAATATCGTTTTACGGACGCAGCTTATGTTCTTCCTTACACTATTAGATTTCTTGTGAATAATTCATTATTATTGCTGATGGTAGTACTTTCTATCCAGATGTTCGCAGCCCAAAATGACATCCATTGCTTTTGTTAGTGCAATCAAACAGTGCCCCGTTCTGCACCCTCCTTGGTCGCGTACAGAACTTAACTCGCGCTACGCACTCTATCGCGGTACGGTTACTTCAGGTCTTCGTTCCGTCTGGACACAATTTATGACTGCCTACGTTCCCTATTCTCTTCTCTCTGCACACTCATCTCACGCTCTCGACTTCCTGTTCTCGTTCCGAACGTTTCCATCACCGGCTCGTGTGCCTTCGACCGTGTCCCCCGCTATCACCGTCCGCTCCCGCATCATGCGTCCGTCGACACCTCACTTCGAGACGAGCCGCGCTCAAGCGCCCTCGCTGTCTCATGCCTTCTCCCCTCCTCCCCTCCCACCGTAGCTGCCGCACACGCCCCCTTCCTTCGGCACAGCGCCGCTGCTGAAAGTATTCGCATCTTCAACCTCCATCACAGTCTCGAGAGCGTCTTCCTTGTTTCGCTTCGTTAACATTCTTTGCAGACGGCGCCATTCGTTTTCGTTCCATTGCGCCGTCCTTGTCCCCGGGTCAACTCGCGGAAACTACTGTTTGATTTACATCCCGCAACAGCTCATTTACGCAGCGTAATCGCTAGTTTAGTACGCAGCGTGAAAGATGCGCGGTGTCGAAAAAATCAATTTTTACCACGAGAAGCCTGGTAATGCGCATTTATGCAGTGGCATCTTAGGTGTGGTATAATTCGCCGGATGTGATTCAGAGCAGACCATATCGCGCTAAACTATGCCTTATCATTCCTTGGACATTTAAGAAAAATCCGTATACTCAACCGCGAATTGTAGTTAGTTCCTGTAGCATCTACACAATGCGAGCAGATTGGCAGATAGAGAGTTCGTCAGTAATTGTCTAGTAATGTATTTAGTTTTGGTTTAATTAAGGTCAAGTATTTTCAACATCTCAGTTTCTTTGGCGTTGGACGTTTTGGAGGCTTGTTGGAAAATGTCGTGGTTCTTTTAAACCTCTATGTAGCGACACTCAGAATTTCTAAAGAAGACTTGGCCACAACAACGCCACAAAGTCTTGATTATAGGTCGGTAACCCCAGCTAGGACGATTAAAATTGTGATCCTCAAGCGTGTCTTGGGCGTCCTCATGACACTTACGAACATCCTTCTTGAACAGTTCAATCACACTGCTTTCTGTTAAAATTACATTTGTTAAATGGGCGTAGTCCCATTTTATTACTGTTTCACAAAAAGGTTGCGTTATTGTTACTGCTACATTTGGATCAGATATTCCCTTGTCCAAGTGAGACACAATCTTCGATTAACATTACAGATGAGTCTGTTATTGCCGGACGAGCTCCCCTATCGTCTAAAGATCCCATATTCTTATTAGGGCCAATCGCCAGAGGAAATACTTGCGCCGATGGGTCGGCCATATTCCTTCTTTTTCCAGAGATGAGATACATTTTTACCCTATTGCCCTACAATTTGCTTTTCACGGCGATTACCACACATAGCTCCGATACCTCCTTACTACGAGCTTAAATGTACTTGCGCGATTTGCGTGGACCGCGGACATGTTACTAAGAAAGGTTTTCGACCACGAGATCATAGAGTCGGTTATCGCGCTTGCCACGCTGCTCACTTTAGTCTATGGCGATAACCTTTATCGCATACTCACATAGCACTATATGAGTGGTGACTAAAGAATGTTACGAGCCTGAACATAGTACAGTCTCACTATGAGCGCTTTCATAAAGGGACGTCGCAAAACCTGTCCGTCACATCTCACACGAACATTTGACATGGGTTACTTTCTTGGTACTATGCTAGTTATGGTATGCGGCACTATAGAAGGATGCCGAATGAAAGTCACGCGGATCCATACACTTATAGAGGCCCTCCTTCTTTTTAATAGTGTCTACATTCACAAGACATAAAGATCCACTCTCATATTCGAAAGCCGCGAGACAAAACCAATATGTCTATGCATACTGCTGCTCTCAAGAACTACCAAAATTAATTCAATGTAACGAGTGTGAGAGACATGAGAGGAGCCATTTTCTTTAATTGAATGTAGCAGAAGAGAGAAGACCGTAGAGAGGCGACGAGACGCAGACGAAAAGAGCTGTAAAATTACGTACTTCGAAAAACACACTAAATTGAGAGAAGTAATATAACAACTGGATCGCTAACTGATGAGGCATGTGATACAAAGATCGATATCCGAGGATTATCTTAAATGGCAGCCAACAGCGCGATATGATCTCATGCGTTATATTTTTAAATAATAAAACAGAGACAAAGTATAATGATTAAATTGAGACTTAGGATCTATTATTCCGGTGCTGCCTTTTTTAATTCCCGACTGAAAACCTGATTGCCTTAGGTGACTCCTAAGCGTCGGTATTGGTATTTCATGTACACAAATGGTTAAAATCCGAGTGTTCGAATGTTATACAGCGTTGTCACAACTTCGTCAGCTGTTCTGAGAAAACGTTGTTTAATTCTGAGAAGGATGAAGTGGTCACATATCGCAAAAAAATAGTTTACATTAAACAAATTATCCCCCGGTAGAGTGTAACCCGATATCACGCAGAACAGTTTTCCTCGTTGTAAGTATGTACGCCACGCAAGTGTTGTGACCCTTGATAATAAACTCTTCTGGTGCTCTTGCCTACTTTCGTCATTCAATTACGTCGCATTTCTTGCAACGAAACCACTGTGAGCGGACGTTCAGACAACAACAAATATTGACTGCCGAGACCCAATTTTGGAGGGAATGAACCGTTTGTACCCACACCCGACAAGGACCCGCCCTCCGTTTGAAAGGGCCGCGCCGCCCCGGCGCCAACCGACCCGCCTTTACCGGCCGGGCCCGTAAGAGCGCGCCGTGTAACCCACGCGAAGGCCCGCGCCAACCAACGTCGCAAGATGTGAGATTAGTAGAACTACCCACAGACGCAACTTGCCAGAAATGGTGGAGCGGGGAAAATCGGGAAAGCTACAGATCAGGAAAAGAAGTCTGCGCAAGCCCCCCTATAAGTGCCGTGGGGCCAGCTGGCAGTGCCTGCTAGAGGCGCGGGGATCCGCGGCCGGGTAGTCCTGTGTTCCGCGTGTTTTTTTTTACGAAGCAGCTTTACAAGTGGGGCAGGCAGACTGAGAGTCCGCTACTCCACGCGATCATGTCCCCCCCCTGGGACAGTCGAGGAACCTCGCCGAGCGGCGAGGTCGTGAGCCGCTGGCAGGAGTGGGCAGAGTGTGCTTGCCTTGTCACTAAACGTCTGCTGCGTGCGGCGGCGTGCGGATACCTTGGTCTTAGCGCGCGGCGAATCTGCGGAACACGCCCCGAGTTGACCCGCTCGACCTGACTGGCTCCAATATGATGCTCTGAGACCGGACAGCCGGGACACCGGGGTCTATGACCCTTATTGGGCTGTCGAGTCTCCGCGGACCCGTCTTCAGTCGGACGAGCTAGGTAGAAGTCAGGATAGCGTGCTGCAAGAGTGTACGAAGCACTGACTAGTTCAGTGGGAGGATGGGAAATTGACTTACGGATGGCAGGGGCGGCCAACGATGGAGATCGCCAAAGGGAAGCCACCGTCCGCTTCTCGTTGCAGCTAGTGCTTTCGGTATCAGTACCAACAGCGCCCGCTGCGGCAATAACCGGCTTACTTCACAGCGTTACCTATCATCCCATGCTAACATAAAACGTGGCCTCGCCCTACATTTAACGCGCAGAAGATGGATCCAACCCTTTCATGGGCAAGTCGCCTTACTTGTCCTTAGCTTGGACTCTCCCATTACGGCACACAAGACGACGTCAACCACACCCACAAACCACACTCCTATGATGGAGACCAGAACAGAATGTAAAAGAGCGTGACCCGAGACGGTGAGGTACCGTGTCTGGAGGAGAGCGTGCACACGCCTGCGACGTGAGGCGTCCGTGCTGGAAGAGAATACTTGGCAGAGAGACAAGAGACATATCCCTCCTTAGGGCCGACTGAGACATAGTCGGGGAAATTGAGCGTGACGTCATGTTCTCACTCTGCTGCCTTTGTGGGGGTTGAAGCGTGAGGACAGTATCAATATCCTTCCTCCTGACCCAACCAACATACTTTCAAAGTCTGGACAACGGATCTTGTGTACGAAAAATACATAACTGTTCCATTATTAGGTAACAAATCAGTCAGCAGTGGTTTATTCCGTAGAGACCCTCGAACCAAATCACTCAAACGTAAATCTATTAAGAATTATTATCGAGAATGACAACTATACCTCCCAGACTTAAAATCTTGTCAAAGTCTTACAATTTGTCTCTGAGAATATACTTATAAAAGCCGCACATCTTTAGTATACTATATTTCTGGTTAGTATCTTATTATTTTCTGTTTATAATGCAAAATCTATTTTTCAAAGGATTTATAAGCAGTAGAATACGATTCTATCCGTCATCTCAAAGTGATACGCGAACTTTGAACTCTAGTGAAATCAATAACACAATCATCATTATAATATTTATTATGTGATTATTTAGGACAATCTATTCTCTTTATGTTTTTTATGGCAGTGTTACAAGGTATAACTACAATATGTGGCAGCAAAAAGTCTTTCACTCTAACATGTAACATCACAATCACCATTCATGAATCATAGATAAAGACCCTCAAGCTTATATTATCATACATAAGCGACACATGAGCAAATTATTATCGTTGACCATTTTTATAACAAATATCGACAGTATTTGCGTTAATGAGGAGAGTGTAGAGTTTACAACTTATTCAGAGTGACTATGCTTATTATTTGCTTTAGATTTCACGTAAAAAATTAGCGAACCTCACAATACTTGTGTCGAGTGTGATGATGTACGTCAAAACACGCGTCAGAACACCTTAGAATGTTGTTTCTTCATCGTGAAGAGTAGACAGATTAAAAAATGTATAGATGGCGAATGTCATTCTGACTTCCCCCTATCGTAAACACACATGAGAAGCCAATCGAGGCGATAGAGATACGCAATCCTAGAATCTGTAACGGACACGCTCGAATGACTCGAGAAAAAACCAAGAGAGCACACGCGTCCTCTCGCAAGGTGCGGTTTCTCTATATTGTCAGTGTAGCTTGGAAGAGGCGTACATTTGATAAGCGTCCCTAGAGTGAAGAGCCCGCTCGAGGCTTATCGCCTTCCTTCACGTTCTTACGGTCTCGGACTGCTATCATGGTGACATCAATAGCGAAAGATTAAAACTGCTTTCATAGTTTCCGCCGCAGGCGCGCCTAGATTAGTACGAATCACGAACAAGATTTTTAGTTCTTCACAATTCTCAGGATAATGGTCGCGTCAGAGCAAATTCCTTTTGACCCGAGCGAATCACAAATTACGCTGGCATACGAAGTCTAGATATTTCGGGAGTAGAACGCGATCGGGTTTGTATGCAGAGAAAATGCTGGCCCAGCGAGCGATCCGACTAGGACACTGCTGTGGCTTGTACATTCTTTCTTTCGGAGCTCTGCAGACAGAATATTGGACGGGGCGTGTTTCTGCGATAAATCAAAGTCCGCAGTATCCACGCTGGCACTGAGCGCGCCCCGCGCCTGGGCGTGCTTGGCTGAAAACGTACCTCTAATTACGTCACACTGACTCTTCTGCTTCGCCTGGCGATGGGTTGACTGTCGAGAGTTAATACTTCTAATCAGGAGACCCTAGATTTGCATTTAACATCGAGATGAGCTACCTTCGCGCCCGCAGTAATTACAGATGATGCTGACTGAATTGTTGTCGTCTGTATACCTTTTAGTTGAAACGGGGCACGCAAAAACGGTTCTGTAATTATTAAAGCTGGCTGTGAGAAATAGCCACGACACAAACTGCATTGGATGTTTTAAAAAGTCACAACCCTCTCTTCCCATTCCTCATTACTGCTTTTCCACACCTCCTCATCATGTAGCAGGAAAGTTAATTTTTAATTAGCCAAGACTGACTGTATATATCCTTCACCAAACTGCAATAATCTGTACCCCAGAAGACGTTGCCAGTACATTTAAATCAACTCTCATGGCCTCTTCTAATCATTTCCATGCGGCATTCCAGCCAGTTGACGCTAGGAATCACCTATGGAAACGAATCCACGAAAATTCTAAGCCAAACGTTTTGCCTTGACATCGCGTAAAACACCATCTCTTTCCACTCGCAGGTGTACTACGGAATACGCAACCCACGGCTCACATTACGCTCCTATAAAGGCATTGAAGCCACGCTTGTGCCGCTGTCACGCTACGCCGCTGCGTACCGTGGGATGCTGGAATGGATGTTGCGGCCACATTCCTGCCTGCGATCACCCATGCAGGGTATTCTTCATACCTTCGACTCCCTCGATCAACCGATCGCATCGATCGATGGATCTTATTTTCCTGGAGCCCACGCAACGACGCGGTGCGTGTACGTACTATCGCATACGAACCGTCTTGCGCTGACAGCCTGAAATTACCAGGCGGTCAAATTGACTCACCCGCGATTCAGGAATAATGCGCGCAATTTGGCATAATGTTCACTCGAAGTGCTGGCTTCCACGCTTCCCGGCGCCGCGCCGCTTACCCACGCCTTTCGTATTTCATACTCCTGCATCTCCGAGCAGTCAGAGGCTGCGGATTGTACGCCAATACATAATTTGGAGGTTAGGAATGAAAGACTTGAAGCTTTCTTTAGTTCATACACCCAGGGTGTAAAACATTGAAGTATTGTACCCATGGTGAATAATTTTGCTCTCTCTTTTCTCTCTGGCCTCTCTCTCTTTCTCTCTGTCTCCTCACTTTCTCTCATGTCTCTCTCACTTTCTCTCTGTCTCTCTCACTTTCCTTCTCCTGTCTCTCTCACTTTCTCTCTGTCTCTCTCAACTTTTCTCTCTGTCTTCTCTCCACTTTCTCCGTCTTGTCCTCCTCACTTTCTCTCTGTCTCTCCCTCACTTTTTCTCTCCTGCTCTCTCGACGTTTTCTCTCTGTCTCTCTCACTTTTCTCTCTGTCTCGTCTCACTTTCTCTCTGTCCCTCTCACTTTCTCCTCTGTCTCTCTCACTTTCTCTCTGTCCTCTCTCACTTTTCTCTCTGTCTCTCTCACTTTCTCTCTGTCTCTCTCACTTTCTCTCTGTCTCTCTCACTTTCTCTCTGTCTCTCGTCACTTTCTCTCTGATCTCTTATTTTCCTCTGTCTCCTTCTTCACCTTTCTCTCTGTCCTCCTCTCACTTTCTCTGCGGTGTCTCTGCTCTCTGTTCTTCTCTGTCTCTCTCTCTTTCTCTTCTGTCTCTCTCTCTTATCTCTTTGTCTCTCTCTCTTCTCTCTGTCTCTCTTCTGCTCTCTCACTTTCTCTCTGTCTCTCACTTTCTCTCTTTCTCTCTTCATTCTCTCTCTTTCTCTCTCTTCTCATCCTCTGTCTCTCTACTTCTCTCTCTTTCCTCTCTCTTTCTCTCCTTTCTGTCTGTTCGTCTCTTTTCTGTTCTGGCTCTCTCTTCTCCTCACCATATCTAGATCTGTCTCTTCTCGATCTCTTTCCTGTCTGGCTCGTGCTACTTGCTTTTCTCGGTAGTCCTGTCTTGTCTCTCTCTTTATCTATCATTCAGCTTTGTCGAATCGGTGCATATGCTGCTTCTTTTACTTCTAGCATGACTAATCGAGATATCACAGGTGACACACTCTTCTTCATACATGTCTGGGTCTTTGAGGATCACGAAATCTGTCTGGCTCTGTCTGCCATTGTGTCATCGTAAAATCATTGCGTTTTACTTTTTAAATATAAAAATGTAATGTATTGCAAATGAAAAGTAAGGAGAACGCTCTTGTCTGTTTGAGTACAAAAAGGTATTGACTATTGGTTGGATCCTCTTTGTTATGTCTTTAATGTGCAGGGCCATTATTTAGATATAGGCTATGTTTGCGCGGTTTGGGACTCTCTTTTCTATAAATCAATTACGTTTGTGGTGTTTAATCAGTCGGAGTTTTTCTAGAAAAGGCTTGACTTGTAATTAGCCTAATGCCAATAAAATCTTGATCGTATAACACACCAATTAATATTACATTACGTAGTTTCTCTCGGTTGGTGACACATCAGCGTGTATGCCGTGATGAATTTTAAATTAGTTCTACTGGAAGCGGTATACCGTTTGAGTGGAAAACGGAAATAGCCGTTCAACTTCTTGCACAGTTTTACTTGCTGCTACTTCAGAAATTGAATGCCTCTACTTGAATGTTATATTATTTACTTTACCTACAAACAAATCTTTTTGATACAATATATCAGTTTTAAAGTCTTAAAGACAAGACGATTAACTAAATTCCATAAGCCTTCACTTTTTTCAACATACAACGCTAAGATTCACGAAGATTCATATTAACATTAAATAATTCTGATCATGTAATAGAATAATTTGCTAAATATACACTGTGGATGGATTCGAATTTAGAATTTTATTATGCTTGTTTTGTGGACCATCAAGCATATGAAAATGCACCTAAAAAAACACGAACTGCACTTCTAATATACCGAAATGAGTGATTTTCCTTGTGTTAATTTTGGATTAAATCACTTTCATTAAAATTCACCTAGTGTTTTAATCCACATCTTCCCGTGTTGCTAGCGTTTCACAGAGTGTTTTTTCGGCTAGGATACTCACAAAATTTCACACAATTTAATATCTTAACTATACATCGATTTCTTAAGCGGAGTGAAACTAACTCAAAAAATAATCTATAAAACTGGGAAGATCGACAAAGATACCTGAAAATAATAAAATAAAAAAATTGTGTATAGTGATTCGAGCGCATATGGCACCAGTTATAATTCTGGTTTACCATGTACTTGATAACTGAGGAAGTGTCATCAAGAGTCAATGTTGTGATATTTGTTGAGAGTGGTATACTGAGTGAGCTTTTTTGCACCAGATAGGGCATCAGATAAAATTAGACTCATACGCTTTATTAATGTCCATACATGTGCGAGGTTACACCGAGATCTTTTTCCCCTAGTCAGGTTATAGCAAGAGTGGCGAAATGTTTATCCCCACCTACACTAGTGTAAGGATTAAAACCTTCCAGGGAATGACGTGTCCTAAAACTGTGTCCTCCCCCCTGCACAGGGACGGTGCATGATAACTTACAGACAGATTTATCGCACAGCGAACAAAAACATGTTCAGGGCATTTCAAGCTTGGCAAAAAGTACCGAGTTG
>BOPP01000126.1:1984123-2005074 GCA_017312745.1 Gryllus bimaculatus | reverse complement strand
GGAGAGAAAACAAAAAGGAAAAAGCTCGCGGAAGAAAACAACCACATGGATGTTTTTTCTCTCTTGAAAATGAAATAATAACAAACGTGGGAAATTGACAGCAAAAGGGGAATGAAGCTAATCAATTCTTTATAAAAATGGTGGGATGATAAGATATGCGGATCGCATGTGTGAGGGAACGAGGGAGTGTGCGGGGGGCGTTGGACGAGGCTTAGGCGCGGGGGTGGGGAAGGGAGAAGAGGTAGGGCCGGCACTCTCCCACAGCGGCCGCGTGCGAGGAGCCTCTCCCCAGAGGGAGACGTCGAACCCAGGACGCCTCCGCAAGCAGCACTTCTTTCCTAAACAATCAGTTGTCTGCCTTAACTTACGGGCAGCCGCTTCCGATAGATTTTTTATTTATAAATAAAAGAATCAAAATGGTTAAATCAAGACTATGAATCGTTTGTAAGATCTAAACAATTAAAATATTGTAGTAAACATAACAGTTCGTCAAATAAGATGATTGTGTAATATCCAGAAACGAAAATCTTCCAGATTGCTTTTGTCATAATTCATTGACATCTGAAGTGACGGGAGATACTCTGTGTAACATGAGTGAAGAGAAGGAAATGGTGACGGTGCATTATTTAGATCAGGGTGAAGGCAGAACAACAAGAACGTTGACACCATTTAAAAGATCTAAATGAGTTCTATGAAAATCTACGCGAGTCTGTTTTAGACCTAAAAGATGCACAGGTAGCGTCTACAATTCGTGCCCTAGTTCCCAAAGCAAAAAAAATCGCCCCCCCCCCTCCCGCCGTGTCCGAATGCACCCCAAAGCTCGCTTTGCCCGCTGTTTTCCAGCATTTTATACCCCACTTCCTCACACTTTATAGGCGCGGCTCTAAGTAGGGGGTTTGTTTACGTCCGCCCCAAAGCCATTTTACATCCTGTTCCGTCCTTGTCTCTACACATCAGAACGAATCTTCAATTTGCTTCCCTAATGAATCTTGGTGTAAAGCATAAAATAAATCTCACAACGAGAGCATTGATACCGATGTTATCGTAATTATCATTCCAAACTGCAATAGCCTTGTTTTAATATTAAAACGGCGCTCATAATTCTAGTGATTTCGTTTGGGAATAGATCCGTGATGAAAGTGAGATTAAAATGTAGTCAGGAAGGACTGACAATCGTTATAATTACGGTGTCTTAAAAGATAATTGTTTCTACTGAATAAAATAACAAAGGAAATCTCACCTATGTAATAAACGACTACTTTTATAAATGATAGCATACGTAACTACTCAATATAAAACATACAATAATCAAAATCTGATTTCTTTAATTTCAACGGAAATAACAATCAATGGCGTTTAAGATAAGCACACGAATATGATGATCTACTTTCTCGGACAATAAGGGAGCAAAGACCGCAGCAAGAATGATAAATCCTCATCCATATCAGCATATTGCTCTATTTAGGAACACATGTTAAGTAAAAATTGAAGTCATTTCACGTTAAATGTCTGAAAAATTAAAAAAAATCCGTTTCGAATTCGCGCGGCCTTCAGTACTACGAAATCGACTAGAGGATGTCAATTTTCAAGAAAACCCTCTGAAAGGGTTACGCACAAGTGTTGTGCACAGTCGGACAGACGGACGAAGTGTTTTCTGAAAAACAGTTTCCGGTACCGAGGACCCACAAACATCCGTGGAAAAATCTACACTATTTCCAGAAACCTTTACCTAATTATTTCTATGAGAAATAATTTACTCCTTAACCAATAACGTAAAAAAATAAAACTGATAATAGTTATAAGTAATAACGGATATTGGGGATGCTGAGCATTCCATTGCAATTATTAACGTCATCAAACACCATGTGAGTTCTGAAGAGTTGAGATGGGAAAAAAACAAACTTACTTGATTTGCCCAGGTCGGATAAGCTGATGTTACTCTTTGAAATACAATATATTTTTCTCAAATTTAACATTCTTTCTCATATTTAAGTCTATAATCCTTACTGAGGGAGGACAGATTCGAGTTCTGTGCGTATTACATCCGCTAAAGAAAACAAAATAGGAACACCTGAGCTATCAGTTTTTCTACCTCTGTTTGTTTTTATAACAATTCGTTTTGTTGTGATTTCACCCGCGTTTTTCATTTCGGTGTTGAATTGCGTATCCAACCGATAGAAATACTAGTTTTGTAATAGCCAGGACATTCTATAATGTTTCATACTATACATATTTATTTCGTTTAATTTCAATGTATCGTAAACCCAAAAAACGTTTGCAGTGATGTCGATTATTTCTAGATGAAGCTCCAAATTATTATTCATTAAACATTTGACATAATTACACACGGATTTCAACAAAGCATTAGGAATGATATTCTTTCTTCGCTGTTTTTTGCGCGCAGAAATTAAAATAAAACTAAGCAGCCTCTGGTCATATGGGAGGTGTCTATAGTATTGTTAGATACCCAGGAACTTGGAGAGAAAACACAAGAATTTTCCCATGTCGACAGAAAAATGGAAAATACGGATTGTGTTATTCCACCTATTCTGATTCTGCGCGTACCGACTTAATTCTCAGAGCGTCACTGCTTACGGTTCAGCTGATGTCATGCAACAGCGTGGCTTCAAGGAGGAAACCGCCGGCCATTAAATATTTGCTAATCACGTATTGCGTTACGGAACAGTAACATTTTTGATATTCTTGGTGTTGTCCATCATATATTCCATATGGACCGACTGGAATTTGAACCACGGAAGGTGAGCAGTGTGTCCACTGCACCACGAGTCGCTAACGCGCACTGGATGTAGAAAGAAAGGAGAGGTGAATGAGGGGGAAGATAAAGGAGAAGGGCCCCAGACGGCGTCAGCGGGGTGCCTCCGTCGCTAGGGTTCGCTTTGGGACGCGCAAGAAATAAAAGAAAAGACTCTCGGGCCGCTGCTGCCATCGGACGGCGAAAGAGGGAAGTTGGAAGAGGGCTAGTCTGGAGAGCATCCGCTAGGATTACGTTGTGATCTCCCAACGATAGGCCAATTTTAAGTACACTGCTTCACGTCACATCAGTTAAGGCACGCGACACAAAATATGTTTACTATTAGGACGTGAAATCGACCAAGAGGTCTGGTCGAATGTCGTGGTAACAGACTTTATAATGGTGATGGGAAACATGGGCAGACAAAAGTTGGATTATTCTCTTGATTTATTCATTAGAGAGTCACATATGAAAAGCTTAGCTGGCCGTAATGTGCACATGCTGCCGAGATGTCCATTCTTTAAATTGAAAGTGTATTGCGCGAAGCAAAAGAAAGAGATGCAGCCAGCCCTCAATTTCTAATTTTCACGTCAAATCAGAAAACATCGTTTCCCAACACCTGTGTATGGTAGTATGACTGCGATGACTGCGAGCTATGGTGTCGATATGTTCATTACCCCCATCAAAGTGCTCGACGGCTCCATCTGTGTCCAAGCCAACGCCAACATTGCGGTTCAAACGAAGACGCACGACGGCCACGACAATCATGATGACGACGTCTGCGAAGACGACGAAGACGACGACGCCACCTGAAAGGCTCGCGGCCGCGGCGTCGCGACGCGCAGAAAAACCGGCACCGACCGCTTTGTTAAGAAGTATAACGAGTGGAAGCTCGGAGGAAAATTAATTTCCAAGGCGAAACCTGCGGGATCCTGGCGGCGACCCGAAGGGCGAGATTCTTGGGCGGCGCGGCTGAGTGACTCGAGTTTCCAGAAGTCTCCAGTTAGGCGCAACGAGATGTGCTGCGGCGGCGGCAGTCGCGATGCCAGATGCCACAGTACCGGTTATCGAACTTCGCGATTCCGAGAAATGGCATCGCCGATGAAATATTTTCGCGGAACCACTTCGGCCGTGGACACAAACTATTAGCTTAAAACCTCTTTTTATCTTTTTAATTAGACACAAAAGCATCGGCTGAGCTACAACACCGAAAGGTAATCAAACCGAATCCTTCATTACTTCTACTTACTGCACAAATTATAATTTATTAGCGTACTTAAACGTAGAGAAAAGTATTTTCTACGTGTTGATATCTCAACAGAGATTTTTTGGGGAATAATCGCTTGATGAGATCAGTTGTGCAAATGTATGAAGACCACAGCTATAAAATATACGCCTAGAAGCCAGACACATTACTTTAGATTAATTGCGCTTGCATGAATTATTGTTTTCAAGAGAATTGTATGAATGTACTCGGCGCGACAGCCCGTGAACGGGCTGAGGTGTACCGGCGAGGGCCCTGCCTCGCGGTCATGGTTTCAAGAGAAATGGGATTAATTTTATCAATACAAAAGAACACTAATCATGAAAACACCTCACAATGAAATTGTTCACTATTAGAGATCATGTGGCAAAAGAAGATGTAACGTATTCCCCAAAACAAAGAGAACGTGATATATTAAAATGTAGTAATGAACTAAAATTGAAAATATTCTCTTATATTTTCTTGGCGTGAGTAAAGGATAAGAATATGCATATATGAAAAACACGGGTTTATATGAGTAATTACCATTAAAAATATTCATTATATGCACCTTAATATTGATAATTTCATTCAAGTTTAAGTATATTCAGAACGTTAAACACAGATAAGAGATTTTGGAAGACATCTCGAACGAAATAACACATCAATGATGCATGGTGTGCGTACGTCCACTTTTAGCATTTCGTCGCAAGCATTCAGATATTCATTGATCGAGTTTGTTTGTTAAAAATGCTCTTCAATAAACTTTCTTATTTAATTCATAATAATAATAATACCCTACCAAGCGAACGAAGAAAGTAAATTAAGAGTGTAAATGGGTAATTAAAACATATTAAATAAGATTAGTAATTTCAACATGCTTATCCACATACACCTCATCAAGTACTGGAATGTTCCCCGAAAATCACAAGTGATAAGAACGTTCAAACACACTTAGAGGCGGGTAGGCACGAAATCCATGAATTCCAATTACCCAATTTCTATTGTCACGCCGTACTGGAATTCCTTTTTCCAAGCTTCTCTTTCTAGGACTGGCGTTTGGGGTGCCGCATGCATCCAGCATGCACGCGTTCGCCGCCCTGCACCTCGCAGTTTCAGCGCCTCGTGCTGAAGGCGCAGCACCGGGCAGAGTCGCGTGTGGAAAGAGCGGCGCGGACGCGCTGCGTTCTTGGACGGGCAGTGACTGCAGTTGCGCGCGCGCCGCGTGCTTGCGCGACGTCGTCGCCGGTTGCAGCGGTGACGGCGGCGGCGTCGTCGCTTTCCACTGAGGTGGAGGCGGAGGTGGGGACAGTGGAGGCAGAGATGGCATCGGACTGTTCTGAGTTGGAGGCGGAGGCGTAAACAGTGTCGGAGGCGGAGGCGGAGGCGGTGCTGGCGGTGCGGTGGTGTGGTGAATGGAGACGTGGTGGTCTGGCAGCGGTCGGACCAGCCTGGGTGAAGGCGGTGGAGTGCGGTGCGCCGGTAGTGGGAGCGGTGGCGGGTTGGCGGAGCGGAGCGTAGATGGGAGTCGGAGCGGTGAGCGTGAGCCGAGGCCGGAGGACGGCAGGGCGTTCAGCGGACCAGCTGTGAAGCGTGCGGTGGCCGGTGGTGGAGGCGGAGCGAGTGGAAAGATGAGACGGTGCGCAGCGGTGACACGGTGCGGAGGGCGGAGTCTGGCCGTGGCAGAGGCAGAGTGAGACGTTAGAATGTGGCCGTGGCTACGCGCCTCCCAGTGCACCGCCGGCCCTCGTCGGCTCGTGAGGCTCGGTCGGCCACGCCGAGGGAGTGCAGTGCCCCGCCCGGGCAATTAAATGCAGGCGCGGCGGTGGCGGCGCTGCGATAGGCGCTGGCGAAGTGCTCTGCTCGTGAGGCGCACGCGGCGCAGCGGGCTCAGGCGACACACGTGTGGCGCAACGCGATGGCCGCCGCCGCCGCCACCGTCAGCGCCTCGCGCGCCAGCGCACGGGGGCGATGGGCGGCTTGGAAATGACACGCGTTCGTCACCCGTTGCCAAACAGCGCGGTTTTTCGCAACGCGTGGCTGAAAATTGTGACTCTCAAAATGAGTTTTCTGTGGGGCGCAAACCAAATGGTATACATTTTCCAGGAGAGGAGCATAACCCAACAGTGACACTGCTTGTGAATTGAATTGGTGATATTTGTGACTAAATCATTTATTATTATTATTATTATTATTATTATTATTATTATTATAGGTGGACTCTTGCAAACGTTGCCCACTTTGTAAACTATCATTGTTTCCAAAGTGAAAATGACTTCAACTAAGAACGCTTCTGACTACCCGTGCTACGAAGTGAGGATACTATCAGAAAACGTATCAGAACATTCAGTCTTATTGTGTAGATTATTTCGTAAGTAACATCCGGTATCTCCACAAGGTCGGGAAAATAAGATTCTAAGGGCTTCAAACGCAGCGCGAAAAAGTTCTGGGCGACGGCAAAGTATGTTGCAGCATAACGTGTGTTGCAGTTTCCCTCTGCGCCTACATTATCCCTCACTCCACAATCTGCCAACATCTATTTTATCGTCTTAAATTACACTTTTATCTTCTATAAGCGTATTATTCTCGTATACTATACAATAGAGAGGATATGTAGCGGGATTGGTAGGCTGAAAATACTACAACGGATACTGCGTCATTGTCTCGATGCGAAGGGGTTGAGATTAAACGCAAAGCTATTGAAGTATTATACTTCACTATAAAAGTCCAATAATTATGCTCGAAAACTAAGAATACAATTCAAGTTTCTAACACTCGTACATTCATGATATCATGTGGCATTTGAGACAAAATTGGTGAACTGTAGTTAAGCGTAGATATCATTAAATATTATGTGTAAATTATGTTATAAATTTAATTTTAATTCTAAGGTACATTTCTTTTTTACTTCCTGTCATAATGACTCTCCCTATAAAAGGCATTACATCAAACACAATTGTTCCCAAAAAGATAAGCAAACTTATGAAGATTTCTCTTTTGTCTCAAACACAACTGTATCTCTTAATAAGACTTCCAGTATCAACTTCAGTAAGAGTCAACATTTTTACGGTATTATAACCTCCAATGGCATTACTTTTGTCCCTTTGAAAACCTTCATTGACATCATTATCAATGTACTTCTATATTACTACATAATTGTTTCAAATTTTCCATCTCATTTTTATTGTAATCGCAGAGACAGTCACGATCAGAAAAAATATCGTGACTGTTAGTATCGCTACCAACCGCCGTCAATACGATCCAGCGGTTCCATCATCGATAACCACCAACCGCGACCATACTTTCGGCCAAATTTCTCTCTTCGGGAGAACACGCAATAAAATATGCGTTTCAATTGTTCTACAGAAAATCCAGAATCCCGAGTAACGACACAGCCACATCCATACATACGAATATTAAAATGCCATATATTTTTGAAATTTACTCAGACCACATGCGATATGTAATTGGTGTACGTCTTTCACAATAATTTCTTTAGACCTTGAAGACGATTCTTTGAAGACCATTCGATGTTTTATTTTCCTTAAAAAATGTTTCCACCGACTATCTGACCTCGAATGTGAATGGGAAAGAATCAAGTCGAATTATATTCATTTTTAAAATCATTCATCTTTGAATTTTCGTTCTAATAACATGTCTGTGCTTCAATATTTTGTTGCAAGACACTCATTGAATTATTATAGAAGAAACGGAAACGTATAATCAACAACTAATTGATGATAGCCCTGCAGAAGGAATGAACATAACAAAACATACAGATGAATCCGACATTACATTTACAAGTACGCACATCATAATATTTCCTCGTTCAATATGCATAAAGAGATCTAACTACCACGTCCGAATGAATAAAGGCATCTGTCAAAGGCTGGTTATCGCGGTCGCGTACATTTTCCGCAATTTGGATGTGAAATAATACTTTTAGAATCAGTAGGCTTCCCCAACGCCACATACACGTGTAAATACCAAAAACTACCTTTTTTGCGACATTTCTTTGATATGCTGAATGAGGACACGCTTAATTAATTTCGCAATCATATGCACCTCCCACAGACAGGACGTAATTATTTTATCTATTGTGTTGACGAACAACCGTTTTTCAGGGCAAACCGTCAGCGGTGAAAACAAAAAAATTGGATGGATTTATTCACAATAATTTAACATATTTATTTAATGAATATGGACATTAGGGTTTGGAATTTTATACATCATAACATAAGTATTGTGATTTTCTTACACAATTCTGAAGAAAACTTGGAAGGAATTATCTCAAACATAAAAGACATATTCATTCTTCAAACAGGTTTGTCAGGAGTTACGGATAATGATAGAGTACAAAACGGAATAAAGGTTGAACATGCTATCCACAATGGGAAAATACACACGGTCATTTGGGAAATTAATGAGATAATAAAATAAAAATAAAGTTGCATACGTAAGTTTTCAAGGTAACCTAAGAGTGAAGTAATGATAAATTAAGTGAAAAATGGAGTGGCGCATTACATATTTCATTGTTTATGATGCTCGCGTTAAAATTAATATAAAAGTGATTCCATCGAGAGAAGGCACTCGAAGATCTCTACAACCTCACTATTCACTCACAGATAATGTAATTTTATTATCAAATCTTTGCTTCATAATTGCCTCTATTCTGTCACAAGTGAATGAAGGGGGGTGGAAACTATTCCATACATTCCACTAATTAAACTGTAATAACGTTAACTGTATTTTCATGCTTCGACTGTGACGCAAGAGAAACTCTATTACATATCAGTTCTCATTTCAGGTATGCACATTGCATGTCCCCTACTCTAAGAAGCGCTTTGTCATCTTCAATTGCCGTAAGACATAATCACGGTCGAACGCCTCTCTTCACACCATCGAAGCAACGGACGGAAAACCCAGCACAAAGGAGGCCGTTGAGGCACCTGCCCCTCCTTTCAAGTAAACCTGCTCCTGTCCATTTTAAGTATATTATGAAGAAATTTATTTTCGTTACGCCGATCATAACACGGCGCTCCGGTGGCTTAAGCACAAAGCCGATCGCACGGAGGGAGAGGGTGCTGGAGGTGGGGGCGGGGGCGGTAGCCCGCCCGTTCGAGCGCGTCGCTCGCACCGATCCGTCCGTTTCGCAACCCCGTCCCCGGTCTGACCCGACGCGGTAGGGCGGCGCAGCGGCGGGCGGGCGGCGGTGAGGCCTCGACGGAGGAAAATACGACCGGAGGTCGCCCCGCCTGGGCGCCGCGCACCCTGGCATCCAGTCACAAAACTCATCAGCGCGCCGCGGCGACGCGAGCGACTGTTGGGGCCGGCCCGATGGCCGCGGGGGCGGGGGGGGGCGCGGCGGGGCGGGAGCGGCCGAACCGACTCCGGACGCGCCGGCGCCGCGCGACGACCGACGCGCGAGGCCGGGCGGAGCGCGCCGCGCGATCCGGCAAACGACGAGGGCCGCCCGCAGCGACGCTCTCGCCCTCCGCACGAAGCGCGCAGCACCGAAGAGCTGCGGCCTCCAGGATTCGCGCGAAACGAAACCGACGCAGGTGTTCGGATTTCGATCGCTGCCATGGCCAACGCCGTTGACGAGGAGAAAGTCAAGGAGAATGCGCTTCCAGTTGTCATGAGCGCTGTGGACTCGACAGATGTGTTAGTGTAGATGTTGGCAGGAACTCAACAGACCAGTACAAATTTATATTATACGTGTATTATGCAATATGTTATACGTGTAATGTTATATTAGATTGTTCTTATCACGATACAACATTGCCAGCCATATTGCGATCATACGGCGTGTCGTGACTAGAGACACTCTTTCAATTAATATAGGACTGTTTTGTTGATGTAATTAAAATACAGATAAATTGATATAGAATGTTCTAAAAATAGGGGAAATTGCAATATTACAATTTTATTCGAAAATCATATACATTATTCGGTTTTATGTGAACAAATATTTTCCATCTATTTATTAAACAGTATTTGATAATAAGTAGTAGTAGTCTTTAATCTCTCGATAGTAAGTTTTTAATCTCTCTAGACAGTTCGTATCTCCTTACACTTCTAGTTTTAAGACAGAATCTTTGATTAATTGTGAATCCGAACATTTTATGCAAGTAACGCCTGTATCAACGCGACATAATAAAACAGCGTTTACGAGAATAAACTCAATAATTGATGAACAGGTCCCCTGCACGCTTCGCGCTGGGATCGACACACGGGTGGTCTCTCGAACAACCACGAGAACTGGCGCACGTATACCCCGAAAGACACAGCCACAGCACGCACTCACGGTCGCTTGCGTACGCGGAGGAAATGAAGCCCGCGTGCCGGACGCAGGCGCGTGGATGCGTGAGCGGGCGATGGCCCAATCTCTTCGTTGACTTTCACATTACAATATGCCATTGAGCAGCGTTAACACGCAATTGCCGGGCAGTTAATACCCGTAATGATCGTATGCAGGCCTCGTCTCTAGACATATCAGGAGAAATACGACACAGTGCAATTTTTACACAAATAATTTGAATTATGAGAGAGTTATTTCAACGAATAGACACATTCCCTTAAAGTAGTCATGAGTTTCTACCTTCACAATATTAACACGCATATATGAAAGTGCATGAGAAGCTAGGATGTATAATTCCTACTTTACAATTTCACCAATAGTTTCAAACTTATGAATTCGAACAGATTTAATTTGTTACCTTACTCTGACAAATTAACAATTGATGATATCGTTTCGTAATGGGACAACTATTTGCCAATTCTTTTTCACACGAAACACGCGTGGAACAAACAACGCCTGTTTCAACGGACTGTGCATCATATCCCATCCTGAATCACAAACATGCTGCTTGGAACCCGTTGCCTCCACAAAAATCAAAGGAAAAGAATAGTAGACACTCTGACAATAGACAACATTGATGTACCATACATTACATTCGAAAGCAATACAGGTACTTCGGATGATGAATGAACTGGTGATCAGTGATCAATCGAATGTCAGCGTTCGTGCGGTAGGCATATCACTTCTCGACAAACTCCGCATCCGAAATGTAATTATCAAGCCGTCGAAAGAAGAGAAGTTAAAAAGAAATAAGTATCGAACCTTGAACCACGACAATTACAATTTACGTGAAATATTAATCTGACCCTCAGCTTCCAAGAACATTACGACACAGGAACATTAGTGTAACCACATTTTCAACATACCCGTATCGGTAAAACGAGTTTCACTTCGCGGAAATCATTTCCCTGAATTTTTAAGCTAGTCTCGTACCGGTGGCATGCGAAACACGCTTGATCCTTAATGCCCTTATCGTTGGACGTTTTAGACGTGTCATTCGGCCGAAATCCAATCGTTAACAGTTTTGGATAAACGGTATTTCTGTCACGGTAAATATGAATAACAGAACAAAAATAACCATAATTAACACGTAATCACACTCGCGCGCGCACGCACACACACACACACACACACACACACACTATATATATATATATATATATATATATATATATATATATATATATATATGAATGGGTGGAAACCGGAACGGTGTAAGTGACTTTTTATAAATTCTGAAACAAACTTTATTTAAAACAAACTTAATAAACACGTTTTCTCAGAATTTATAAAAAGACACTTATACCGTTCTTGTTTTCACCCATTCGTATGTAGGTCCTATATACTAGTTTTTATTTCCTTAGATGTAAGATTATATATTTAAAAAGAGTATACAAGATATATTCCTCACACATATCACCCACAGGAATTGATGCATCTTTTGTGGCTCCAGGGCTCTATAAAACTACATTTATTTCAAGATTATATTTACAGCACAAATCCTTCGTAAATATAAGCTCGCATTTAACGAATACGATTTTTACGAGTAGTGAACAATCTAATTACGCAACGATTCGGTGATAGTGTTAAGTCACAACGAAGAGCGCAGTACGACCTGAAATATCTCAACGCATCTGCCTTCGCCACCTCACTCGCCACCCTCGGCGCCTTGGGGTCCGGGCCCGACAGTTCCCGCGTCGGCGGCGGCGCCGGCCTTCTCTAGGCGCACACGTGGCCCGAGGCGAGCGACCTGTCGGCAACCCCCCCGTGCACATGGCCCGCCGCGCCGCCGCCCCCGCCGCCGCCCCGCCCCCGCCACGCCGCGTCCAGCTTCTCCAACCACGCACGAGACGCGTCTCACGGCCCTCTACGGCGCCCTCGCCGCGCTCCCGTGTGGGGAGAAAGGCGGGCAGAACAGAAGCCGCCAACTAATTTTTCCGTGAGCGGCGAAGCACGCTCGCCTCTGGGTCCGGATCAACACCTCTTCGATGCGAATGTTGCGAATACGCGGTGAGCCAAAATAAATATAGAAGTCCAATTTTTAGTGTTAAAGAAGCACATGCGAGAGCAGCCAGCGCGAACGCGCGCGGTCCAGCGTCGTCGCACACAGCGTGTCGCTCCCCGAGCCCATTAAGCAAAACACAAAAATCTGGAGCCTTTACTCAGCACCGTGCAAGAACCAAAGAGAAACATAACCAAACTTTTACGACGGATGATTATTTATGACTGTTATTGTTGCTTGTTTAGGCACATGTGCACTGTGGAGCTACGTTAGACATCAAAATTGTGAATTAAAACTTTCAGTTTGAACGTTGAAAGGAGTATTCTGGAGAAACCCAATGGCTAATTCAACAAAATGTATTAAAATTAACACAAATAAATGTTTATAAATATACGTGAAACATGTTTGTTTATTTACGTAGTCACAGCATGACAGAAGGTAAAGTTTATGTGCACGAGCGATTCCTCAATCAAATTTTCGGCATGACAAGGCGAATTTTGTACGTTAATTACCCGTACCACTTCATATTCGCTCACATTACACAAGAATCTGTCAGCAACCTTATTCAAAAATATTTTAATTTACATTAAAGGAGGTATACACATGGCTCTCTAACGCAAACATGTATTAACATAACGTAAACAACCGATATTTTGCCTTTGAAATATCTCTAAATGAAGGTTTATTTCAAGAAATGCAACAATTAATGTCCTACAATAGCATGCAAGAAATTCAATCCTTAAAAATATGAACCACAGATTACTTACCCCACATTCTTTCCTCTCGTCATTTCACATAAATGCACGCTTTACGTCCCAGCAAGTATATACAAGTGGCCACTCAAGAACGAACAAGAAACATTATTCAGTAAAAAAATAAAACAAAAAATAAAAAAGAAACACTGTGATAAAAGATAACACACGACTAGCCAAGACTCGAATGTGTCGACTGTCTACTGTCTAGCGCTCAGAAAATGCTTTCACCGTTGCTCAGTTACTGCCAGCTTCGTAACCGAGCCGCTAGATCGCAGCACGAGGTCGAACGACAGGAGCGCTGCGCCAAAAACTCTCAAACTTGCGAATCGATAAAAATGCCCGAGTTTTTGTTATTTTTTTCACCAACCCCGCTTCTCCTTACGACTACAAGAACACACGGGGTTTTTAACGTTGTTGGTATAGTAAAACTGTCGTTTAAACTATCAAATGAACGCACGGGAACTACGCTATACTCCGTATAAGTCACAACACGTACGCAACACAAGAAAATCTTCTCACGTGAGCGTGTTACATGACAGGGCGCGTAAAAACACGTGAATACGAAACCGACCGTAGAAGCATGCCGAGCGGACGCTTCTTTCGTGACCATCTCGTCGCAAGCGCCGTGCACTTGTGTCCTATCGCGGACAGCGGGAGACGCGGCAAGCGAGATCGCGCGAACGAGACGAAAAGGCCGGGAGCTTGGCGCGCGCCCCGGCGGCGGGTCGCGCCGAGGCCGGACATACTCGCAACGGGCGACGCGAGGCGTCGCGACGCGGGCGCTAGGCGATTCCTGACGCTCGCGCTGCAGGGCGCCCGGCGGGCGCCTCGCCGCCACCGTCGCCGTTTCCCTTGCCGCCGCCGCCCCCACCGCCGCCGTGCTCAGCATTCCCGACACGTCCTTCCGATAACAATTAGCATATTTATTACGGCAAAATAAACAGAGTGGTAGTACGAGGGATGAAATACTGGCTTAAGTCATCGCCGTTGGATTTATTTTCTCATCAATCACTACAAGGAGTCGCAAGGACGTGTATGTAGTTCATAGCATCACATGGCGCGCTGGACATGCTTGTGTGCGGTCCTCAATAAACGTCCCTCCCTGCCTTTGCACATACTGGTATCACGTGACGCCGCGGTTCCATTCGTGTCCTTTCGACCTCGCCACCCTCCCACAGCGTCCCGACCTAGTGTGTCCGTGAGTGTCTCCCGATCTTTTCTCCCCCTGCCAATTCTTCTCTATTGCTTCATTCCCACTTGGTGCAGGCAGCAGTTTCTAGCAGAGCTCGAGACAGCGAACATTCATAAAAAGTAACGTCCCAAACACAGTGCTCTATTCCGGGGGCTGATAAAAATAAGCGTTCCCGACTCCCTGATCCTCGTGAATCTCAGCACCCGAATTGTGATTTGCAATGTACTCTCCGCCCGCCCTTCCTTCAGCACTTCTCCAAATGCCACATGAGACCTGGAACCTAAGAATATATCCGGTTCATCTAATACAAATACGCCCATCATCTCTGAATGCTTTGGTACTAATAATACGCATGTATTCAGTTGGTCTTCTTAAATAAAACTTCAAAATACTAACTTCAAGAAAATGCATGAACCAATACAACCAATACATAAACCTTTCATATCTCACCAAGGATTTTTGTGTAACTTAAACTTCATAGAAATTTGAACATCGTGATAGTATTAGATAATCAGGAAGAATGTTCAAATGTAATTTATTCTAAGCACACTTTTAATCGATGGCTGGGCGTGTAGTTTCGGAAATCATATTGATAAGACACTGATGAAGATTATCTCCCTGTCATGTTACTTATTGAATACAAACGTCAAAATTTTCTGCAAGTCACTGTGAGGTTCAATGTAGATTTCTTTAATTTATCCGCAACCTCCCGCAGAAAATTATCAGAATGTAAACGTTGCCATTTACAGTCCTTTGGGTCTTATGTTGCGCCGTTGAAATGGTTCTGCTTGTTGACATCACGATGCTGAATAGGAAAGCATTCCTATGAGGATATTTTGAACGTTATTTCCACAATGCCGATTTGCAAAGAAAACAAAGCGCGCACATCTCGTCTTTGTCGATATCCCCTTTCATAGACCACCCTGGGCTATGTGATACCGCTCTTATCTTTTACTAGCAACAATGGCATCTTTCACTCTCTAAATGGAGAACAAAAATGGTACAAATATGTAAATCTCCAAGCGAGGATTTCGAAATGTGCGTTCTTTCAAATAAAAAATAATTAAAAAATGATAAACTTCCTCGCTTAAACTTATTTATGTCCCAAATGATTTACTGGTTTCTAATTTCAATCGTTTATAAACATTCAAATTGGTTTTGTTCGAACAAATTAATCGTAAAGAAAAGGGAAACAGTTTCGATGCAGTTTTTCCATTTCAAGGAAACAATTGCCTACTCCATTGAAATGAACGCTGTGCAATTGACTGATGTTAAGGTAACAAAATTGTTGTGTCTTTCAATTAGCCTAACCTTAAATGGAACGATCATTTAAATGAATTGAACATAAACTTAGTTCGTTAGGATTCGCTTTCATAATTCCTGATTCAGTCAGCCTTCATACCACTCATGGTGCATCTTTCCTGAATGTTCATTCCCGCCTGAGATATGGTATAATATTCTGAGGAAACACATCCTATACCTCCCTGACGCTAAGATTACAGTAAAGAATTGTACAAATAATAAGCAAATACCACCCAAATGGTTTTTGTAAGCTTCTATTTACTAATATAAGAATTCTATGTTTACCTTAACCTGATTTTGTTTTGGATATATTTTTTATTACACGGGAGCGAATCTTATCAATTCTTGGCAAAAACGCTTGTTGTTACCTGTATTCAAAATTCAACATAAAATATGAGGTAAGGTAGGAATCCCAGAGGTCAAGGAAATATGCACACATAGCACTTATTTCCATAGTACGTCTCTCACAGTTTTGGACAGTTTTTATATTAGCTAAATTTCTTAACTTTTAATTTGTAGTGAGGCTCTCAATTCAAGAATGTACAGTAGACACTTGAAGAGCGACCAATGTGTCATTAGGGCGTGGCCTTCCACTGAAAACCCTAATATTCAGAATTACTAGAAAGCACTTAAGATTAGGTTGTATAAATGTCAGGTAAGGTATTTTGTGTGGATGTTTGTCGCATACATATTTCAATTTCTTTACGTGTGCAGGTGGTCAGGTTAAAAACATGATGAAAATTATATTAAAACATTTATTTCTGAATGTTACACTCTTCAATGCAACCAGTATTTCTCGTTTATCAAAGTCCATGACCTCAGCAGGTGCTGCAGTGTCAAATAAAAAGAAATTGAAAATGTGTGACGTCTTATGAAAATGTGGTCTTAACATGCTAGCGCCAAGTTCGTTCATTTAATACTATATTTATAAGAAATTGAAATATTCTTCAAAATATTCCACCGTATATCAAATATTCGTATATCTGAAGAATTCCATCATTCAAGTATATCTTCAATAGCATAGTAATCACAAATGAAATTAATCAGACAAATTTAACAGCATTCAGGTTCCTGTTTCTAAAACTTTTTTCGTATTACTTTATTTTTGAATGAAAGAAAATAAAAATATTAGTTCGAGGCTGTTGAATTCACAAGTTTTCTTGTCGTTTCCTTAAACAATATCAATTTCGATTCAAACTCATTTAGCCATTTATGTATGTTGAAGTTAAATATTAGATCTTTAGACTAATTAACATTATTATTGGATTACAAGGCAGAATTGGTCAGGAATTGGTGCGTGAAACGCACAAACAAATGTTTTTTACTGTAAAGAAAAGTTTCACAATGAAATTAAATCATAATATACCATATGTTAAAGTGGTTGTCTGTATGTAATAACCTCTCAACCCGTCCGTGTTTCTTGCATCATTAAACATTAGCCTAACAAGCGGACCTTTAGGGTTCGGTTTACACAGCCTGTGGTTTGAGATGGACCTCCTTGCTCCGCGCTTCCCTCATACAGAATCGTGGAAGTCTATTTCGGTCATGCGGGCTCACCTTAGGAGATTGTTATGGACAACACTTTCTTCAATTAATTGTACTTCGAATGTCTTCAAACTGGCACAAACAGTGAGTTCAGAAAATTAATTCATTCGTAATACACACACATATAAGAAAATAGAAATGTTAGTAACAGGTATTCTAGTTTTTCAGTATCGAAATATCTTAATCAAATTCACAAACTACTATACATCTTTATCCAGATTTTGTGCACAATGTCGCTCTTACAGCGCTGCTCTTGAAGGAACGCTCTTGGAGTAGAGCAGGGAGTGGCGAGCGCGTAGTGGCGTGTTCCGTTTACCCGACCGCACGGAGGTCCTTGCAATTGCGCCTTCCTTCCGCCAAGGACATTTCAATTTTGGTCCCCCCAAGAATTAAGGAGACGGCGGGGCGTCCTTTGCGGCGAAAACCTGTTTCTCGCTGCGATTCGCGGCCGTTTCGCGCTTGGCCGCGCGAACTCTGCCCCGCCCCTCTCGCCGTCCCTCCAGCCACATCCCCAGCCCGTGCCCCCGCCCTCGCCCCACTCCCCGCCTCCCCCGCCCCGCGCTCCCCGCCCCGTGTCCCCGCCCCGGTTTCCCACCCCACCTCGCCGCGCGCTCCCCGCCGCGCGCTCCCCTCCGCGCACTCCCCGCCACACACTTCCCTCCCCGCCCCACGCTCACGTCCACCCTGAGTCCGACCGCAGATTGCAGACTAGCGGGAGTTACACTCTGGACACAGAATATTTGCTGCGATGTAAATCGGTTTTCACGGTTCATTTCATGACTCTGCTATGTAGCATGACTGAGCAAAAATTGAAGAATTTTAATACTATGCTCTGAAAATTTTCATCATGAGGATACTTTGCCAACCAATACTTCTGCATCATTAATGGACACAAATGATCCGACTTTCTGCTGATTTGTTTGTCCATGTGGCCTCATGGCGAAATAATTATTTCATCAATTAACATTTTCAAGACGTGTTTTCTGATTTTAGTCAACTTGCTAGCGTAGAAAATATATTTCTTTACTTTTTCAGGTATCGATAATAATGCATTTGCATAATAATGAGCCGCGCATAAAAATGATTATTTTACGCTACGTTCTGGAAAGTTATTATTTATTGTTTAAATCTTAGTAATTGAGGCGTTGAGGGATCAAGGCGTATAAGGAACACATTTGCAGTTCTATGAAAATAAAATTTTCAATTTGTTAGTTTTATTTAATTCTGGAGTTTTTTTGTGTTGTTCAACGTCGTATCAACGTCAGTTTTCATTGTCAGTCCTTGGGCCAAACATTTTTTGTGGATTTTAACTATACATGTCTAATTTTCTCAGAAACTGTTATAGAAGTATTTCAACTACAGTACGAACCATAAGGAAATGTAGAAGAAATGAAAATTATCTAGAAATAAAATGATGAATATTGCCGAGATAATCACGTGATCGAAACTTATTAAATCGATGATGGTATTCGGATTAAATTCCTCCGCGAGCGAAAAAAGGTCTAAGAACTGTTACCGGGCTGTGTGTGTGCTGTTGGATGACGCTCCAGTTCTCGCCAAGGAGGCCCATCCCCTTTAAATCCCCAGCCGTACGTGACCGGCGCCGCCGCTGGTCCAGAGCACTTCCTAGATCGAGTCTCGGTCACGGCCAGCGACCGCCGCAGGGGTCCTGCTCCGCCCAAGCAGTCATATGCAGGCGCCACAAAAAGACAACTTTCTATTCGGACGATCTAACAATAGAACCAATTACCGACCTATCAAATCCCGCGGTAGCGTCGCGGAAGGAATCCAGTGTCACTATTATGGATTGCGATTGAAAATACCCACTGGCCGTCACGAATCCCGCTGACGTCCACACCGCCCCGCCCCACCCGCCAATCTCGTCTGGCGCGAGCCCCCGCCTGTCTCCACGCTCTCCGTCCCTACAACGCGAGTCCTCCGTCATTGTCATCGTTATCGCCCCTCCTGCCATCATCATCATTACACCGTCATCACGACAATGGAGCGTGATTTTCTCCACTCTGCCCCCAGCCGTCGTCGAAAGCGACATCCGTCGCCGCCGCTTCTGTTCTCATTTTCGTCCACCTGGCAAGTGCGTCGCCCGCTTCGTTCTGCTTCATTCGAGCGCTGTTACCTCGCGAGTCAGCTGGTCGCCCGGGCGGCGTGCGGGGGCGCCTGCTGGCGAAGCAGTCGCGGAGGGGCGGAGCGAAAAGACGAGGTTGGAAGGGAAATAGGAAGGAAAGGTGAAGTGCCTTACAACAGAAGTGAAGGAAAGAAAAAGAAACGGGTCAGATGTGGTGGCAATGGAGTCGGCAAGAACAACGAAGAAATGAAGGATTAGGAAGCAGCCTGGCAAACTACGAAGCACTGGGCAAAAGCAGCTGATATAACTTTTTTTACATAAATTGGTACCACCATATTAAGCGGTGTTAGAAAGCGGATCGGAGAAGGCGGGTTGATCTTCGTTGATAAATTGAATAATAAGCAGATAATTAAAAAAACAGGGCGAAAGAGTAGGTCGGGTGGGTGGGAGCAGTAATTAGGTACATCAGAAGACGTAAGAGCAAATAGACGTATGCGATGTCAGCGACAACCATAGCAGACAGAAGAGGCGAGACGGAGGCAGGAAAAGTGGGCAGCGCGGGAGCTCAAGGGACGAGGGAGTTGCCAGTGGAGGCAGCGCAGGCGACGCGGGCGGAGCGGGGGCGCGGGAGGGACTAATTGGAACACGGGGCGCACACGCCCACGGGGGCAGTAGCCGGCCTGGCGGCGCGCGGGGCACGGGGCACTGGGCACGCGGTGTGGGGTACGGGGCGGCCGGCCTATCGATTGCACGAGGCTCGAGGCGGGGGCACGGAGCGCGGGTACGGGGGAGAATCGTCTATGGGGAAGAAGTCAGGCTGGAAGAACAGCGTGAGGGTCCCACGGCACCCTCGGCGCTCTCTACGAGAAACAGACACGGCGGAAGACACTTCACTGACGGCCCACTTTTGTTTTATAATGAAGCATGGGGCAAGCGCAAAATTCCCTTAAAATTACCAGGAAAACGTGTTAACATCATTCATTCTTCTTATCATTGTATAATATATTCGCTGACACAATGGAAACAAGAGTGAGATAACTTCCAAGGAATGTCCAACGTTTTGCAAATTTTCTTACAATTTCAATAATGCTGAATAGACGTCACTTAAGTAGAAAGCTTCTGACGTTTACGTTCTGACGAGTACTTAGATATGCGAACTTTAATTATCATTCAAGGGTGCATGCTTTACCACAAGTGGCTGAGAAAAATACACATTTGTGTAATTAAAAATTCTAATTCAATCAGATCTAAACCCGGCATGTGAATGCATAATACATTTGTCGTGAGCGCACACATGCGCATCAGGATCTCATGTGAGCTGACGGCTTACGATAACATCTTCTGCAGAACAACATAAAGCCTTCACTGGCATCAACCGCAGCGAAGGAAACAACATTCTATTAACGTCGCAAAGCAGCTGGTGGTTGCGACCTTTCATATGTTGCTTCGCAACGATATAACGACGGCCCTTCATCTAACAAGAAATTCATTAGGGCCTCAAGAAAATACTACGCAAACGGCGAAGAGCGAAACTTGTAAGAAGGTACGTGGAAGCTCGTTCGTATTGTTCGAGTGTGGAAATCGAGCACGGTAGATTTACGCGGGCGTAGCGCAAAAACCATCAGAGCGAATGAACGTTCACGCGCGAACAGCTGCCCGGGCCGAGGGTTGAAGGGGGCGTTTGAGAGTGGTGCGGGAGGCGGGGGCAACGGCGGC
>BOPP01000126.1:1958278-1970151 GCA_017312745.1 Gryllus bimaculatus | reverse complement strand
ATATATATATATATATATATTAACGCTTGCGTGATTTTAACTTTGCAAACTGTAATTGATACTTTAATTGTCTCTTGAAAAAGTCATCAAATGAAGCCTCAGCCATTAAAAAAATACCTTTACTATTGATATTTTAAAAGTTTTAATGGCAATGATACCGGGGTAAAAAATGAATGTTTTGTGTACCCTACTTACGATTCCATAAAAACTAGCAGTTTAAAATTCTTGTTTAATTATCCATTTTGGAAAATTCTCAGGATTCGACTTAAATGATTTCAATGAAAAAACTTACCATGAAATCATTTAAAGATTTAATAACAATCTAATATTGAATTAAAAAGAATTATCAAGCATTCATAATGAAGGTGTAGAATATGTTCGAAAAGATGTTTAACTTTTGAAATTTGCAATAATTAAAAAGTTTAAGGAAAATAGAAGTTAAACCATATTTTTACGTGCACTGTCCTCTACTCAATGAAAACAAAAGGTTGAGAAAACTTTGAAATAAATGCTTTCTAAGTACTTCAAATGAAGTACCCTCAAAAACTAAAATATCCTTTTCAACTTCACAGGCTTCGAGTTTCGCCAGATCGATCGTGTAAAACCCATTGTGTGAGAAATTCTGTATACGGTTTAGGAGGTTTGTGGTGTTCGCAGACAAAAAGAGTTGTAGATGTTCTCAATGAAAAGAAAATTTTCGCTGAAATGAAACCCCAAAAAATCAAGTATTGCACTTAACAATTTTATATATACTACGTATACGAGAAAGTAAAAATTAACACTGTAAATGTTGTTTCTTGTTTGACAGAGAAGAGATCAGTAGAAACAATTCCAATACCAAGAAGCTCACATTTTCACTCAAAAAATGTAGTAGCCTTTCGTAACGTTGTTTTTAAAAAATCAAAGAGTTTCATATAGTTAATACGTGGCGAATGAAGAATATACAAATATAAGATGAAATATATATTCGAACACTTCAATAATTGATTAAGAAATTATTGTAGTGCTTGACAAAGTGCAAGTACAAACTTTGGGAAGATTCAACTCTAGAGATTACATGTAAATTATCGCAAATTAATAACATGATATTAACAATTTAATGTATGACGACAACGGTGCTACCAAGTGGAAGAAACGTGCGTCATTGTGCGATTCGCAAACGACCTCCGGAGTAATCGAAGAGCTCGCGACGTCAATGTGATTAGCGAATTCGAACGTTCTGATGGCAGCTGATGTTTATCTGATATGGATGACTTGGCAAGAAGGTGGTCCGCAGGCAGCAATCTATTGAATTAACCTCAATGCATTAAATATAAATGATCACCGGAACAGGGGTAAGATGAATTACGAATTACAATACGGGGTTAATGTCGCAGCAGGAAAATGTACCTCAAGGAAAGTGTAACACCGTGACCTGGCGACAATCATCATGGTCGTAGTCAAAGTCGTCGTCGTAGTCGTCGTCGTTGTGGTCGTCGATTTTGACGTCGTCGTCTTTATAGTCGTCACCATCGTTGTTGTCGACGTCGTTTTCGTTGTTGTTGTTGTTGTTGTTCTCGTCGTTGTTGTCATCGTCGTTGTCGTCTTTGTCGTTGACTATGTCGTCGACGTCGTTGGGGTCATCATCATTATTGCCGTCGTCGTTAATGTCATCGTTGTCGTCAGCATCGTGGCCGTTGCCGTCGACATCGACGTCGTTGGTGGCGGCACGGTTCCGAGCCACGCCACACTGCCGCGTCGCGCCGCGCAACACTGCCAGACCGCCTTTCCACGTGCGCCCCTTTGACCCTTGCGCCGCCTAATAAAGTGGCGCACAATGGTACTTTCTCGCCCCGCCGGCATAAACGCGGCGCGGCGCGGCGCGCGCCGGCCGATTTGCATGCGTTGCGTCACGTGCGGCGCTTCGCCGGCGGCGGAGTGGCGGCGACGCCACTCGCGGCGCGTGCCGCGGCCCCTCGCTGTCGCAACGCACTCCCCTCTCCCTCCCTTCATCACCGCCCTGTTGCTCTTCCTCCTCTTTCTCCTGATCGTCGTCATCCGCGGGAGCCAGCCTCGGCTTTGCGCACAGCAACGGTGCCAGTGCGCCAGCTCTTCAAGAAATGCGCCGCGGGTAGGTTTGATCGATCGTCCTCGCATGATTCGTCCTTCTAGGGGTCAGAGTTTGCTTGTCGTAGTTACAAAAAATTGTTGTTTATTTGTTGTTTATTGGAAGTTGCTTATTAAGTCGCGAAGGGCAATTATTTAAAGGTCATAAGACTTTGGTATACAGGTAATGGAAAATATGAAATTTTATATAATAGCTACTTTAAGAAACGAGGCAATCTTCAGAAGAATATAAATTATGTAAAAACCCCATGTTTTTTGTGTTAATATTTAATTAATTTTTAACAACTTTATGCGTCTATTCATTTATGCAATTGTCTTCTGAAATCTTTATCTGTATTGGTTGAAAAATGTTTTGTTGAAAAATACAATAATTTTATTCCAAATAGTATTGCAACAGATTATTCTTAAAATAAAATTGTACAATAAATATTGTTTAAATCTTCACTATAATGTGCCTCGTAGATTCTGTAAGAAAAGGTGAGAAACGTTTATTGCTGGACCAATCTTAAATACATAAATACATTCAAATAATTTCAAACGAAGTTGTTAGTGTGTTTCACAAACATGCTTTAACTGCAAGAGTGTATCGGCTACGTAAGCTCAGCTCACATCATTGCCGCTGTCTCTCACCGGGAGATCCTACGGTTTGAGTCCCGATGGTGGCGGATTTTAGAACATAACTTTCTACAGCTAGGTCGAAGTCAGCTACTGTCAGAAGAATTCTTGCGCCCGACTTCTAGGATCGGTGGTTTCCGTGGTTTCTCCGATGATTACCTGACGAACTCAGGAGCAGTGCACTAACAAACGGGTCTCGGACGGCGCGCGATCTTCCTCCTTCATCCCGGTCATCTCCTTTCCCCTCTCACAACACACACTCACACTTACATGCACTACTGTTCAACACGTGAGGAGATCAGTCGGGAGCTTAGAGCTTGTCCCGGGTTGGACTGTGTCCCGCGAGAGGGAGTGCAGGGCGACGTGTAGGGCGGTGTCTGATCTCACAAACCATTCTCTACACTTACGGGAGTAATGACCGTGGCAGTGGACGTGCCCGAAAACACCAATCTGTAAATCTAAATTGCAAATCTAAAAGGTTTCGAAAATTCATTTAATTTACGAACAGAGACTCAAGGTATCGCCGCTCGCATTCCGAAAAGCAATCGAAGCGAAAACATGACGGCGGAAGGGGAGGGTGGGCGGAACCAATCGGAGACTTCAACGCCCGCGGGGCGGCGGCGGCGGCGGCGGGAGCCGGGCATGGTGGAGAGGCCGGGGAGGCTGCCCGGAGCGCTGTGACGGAGTCACGCGCGGCCCGGCGCGTCGCACCCGCTGGGGCAGCACCTGCACGTACGACGCTCCGGGGGCAGAGCGCCCGGCGGAGCACCGACGTCCCACAGTCCCGAGATGCTCTCTTGCTTTCCTTCTGGTCGCGGATTGGAGCTTTGCTTCCTCTAATCACGCACTTCGTTTCCGATAAATTATAAATAGAAAAATAACAAATTAGGACCTGGTATTCAGTTTTGCAACCACGTCATCTATAGGGATTGATGTAAATAATAATAATAATAATAATAATAATAATAATAATAATAATATCAACATTCACATTTATATATATATATATATATATATATATATATATATATATATATATAATGCATAGGTATAAAAACGAATATTAATATATAACGTTTTATACCTATGCTTATGATTCACCTTGAGAGTTTTGTCCTTAGAATTCGTTACATTTCTGTCAGGTGTTTTTATAATTTCAATCTCCGAATTTTTACATTTATTGCTATTGATCTAATGGTATTCGTACACTCATATAAAAATGTTTGTTTTTGTAAATTAGGTATTGAAGATTGGTCCTAGCGATAAATGTTCTCACCTTTCCTTACAGAATCTACGAGGCACATTATAGTGAGATTTAACAATATTTATGTACAATTTTATTTAAGAATAATTCTGGTTGCCAATACTATTGGGAATAAAGATTATTGGTATTTTTTCAACAAAAACATTTTTAACGAATACAGATAAAATTTCAGAAGACAATTGCATTAAATGAATAGACGCAAAAATTTCTGACAAGTAATGGAGTTCATATATCAATAGTTCATGGAAATACTACCTCGCTTGTGCAGATTTAAGACTCCTTATCCGTGCGGAAATGCTTAAGCCAGCAAGATGATAATTAGACATCTGCCAAAATATAATGTCTCAACTTCAGCACAAGTTGCCCTTTCCTTTAAAGGCATCTGGGCCGTGCCTGAGACACCAGAAGCGTCGTGTACACATGTCGGCTAGACCATTTTCTAGATTCCGATAGCAGAAATAGAGAGGGGAAAAAACTGCAACGTTTCCAGTAGCAGTTTCTTCGCAGCGTACCTCCTGGAAGTGCAAGTTCTTTCAGACAAGTACTCCTTCGATTGATTCACTGTTCCGACTACTTATGCCAAGTTGCAACGTCTTTTCCCTTCCTCTGCGAAGCACGGGCGAGCGCCTTCTAGCAACGGTTGGCCTTCGTAATGGATGGTGCGCAGCGACGCCAAAGAGGAGAAAATTCCCGCGCAGAGCGACGAGGGGCCGCCAGGCTACCTCCCGAAGCGGTGTGTCCTTCAGTTTCTGTCAAGTGGGCGGGCTTTGGCTCCCAGCGGCCTAACGGCGCCCGACGCGCCTCTGGACTGCCGCCCGCCGCCGCGCGCCGCCCGCCGCGGTAGCGCGCTCTGGAGCGGGGGCGCAGGGGCGGGCGGAGCGTGGGGTGGTGGTGCCGGGTTCGGGAGTGGGAGCGGGGGACGAGGCCCTCGCAGGCGGTCGCACCAGCTCAAATACCAACAAACGAAATGTTGATGGGCAGCGCAGCGCAAATCCATTATCAATCAAACCGCAGTCCGCCCGCCAGACAAGCGGAAGGGCGCGCGATGTTTTTCAATAGAAGGCCCCAGCGGTTTCGTGGCGACGGGTGGCAGCGGTTACTGGCCGTGGAAGGGTCGCGTTTGTGACGATGGCGGTGGCGGCCCTAGACAGTGATGGTGAGAGAAGAGAACCAAATGTAGGAGATAAGTGTATTATAGTGCTAATAAAGTTAGTGAGTTATGATGGATTATTTGTGGGTATGTCGCGAGAATTGTGGATGGTGGAAATAGAAAACTGCAATGGCCATACCACGTTAGCCTCTGCATATTTTAGTTACTGAAGCCGGATTGGAAACCGTTTTGTTGGGCAAAAGCCCTACTGAATGGCTATACGGATGATGAAAAAGATGGAGTTGCTCGAAGATTGTGCGTCGGACCTGTAGTCTGATGCTACCGCGGGAGGCGCCGCGCAGTAGAGTAATAAACCTTTCCCGCCCCTGCTCAGATTCTCCCAGACGACCGTCCAGCCTTCCGTAGCTTCTCGCGACGACGACGCACGAAAAAATGACTCTGACGACCTCCGGTTGCTAATATGGAGTAGCGCATGACCCCGCGTGGTTCCAGAGCAGGGTCCGGGAGAGGAGGGCGGAGACGCAGAAGGTAGAAGCAAGCGACGCTGCACCACACGGAACAGAGTTCCACACGCGACGCGCGCGGCCGCTGCGACCGCTCCGACTCGGCATCTGGGCCGCTTCTCCTCCATTTAAATATGAGACGGGCTTCCCGGTTGTCTCCGCGCCGCTGTCACACGCCGAAGTAGCGACGCGGCCAACCGGCAGGCGCGGTAACGGAACTCCTGTCATTCACTGTTGAACGGCCGCTTAGCAGCTCGCTGAATATATGATTGTGAGTGTGTATGTTTCGATCTCGAAACAACAAGCGCTATCGAGCGCCGATTGCAGGACGTATATGGTCGTTCTTGTTTGGTGAGACACCACGAATTCGAAAGAGCGTAGCCCCCACTGGGGTATTCGCATGAAATATAAATGCCGAATAATTGATATATCGTAAACGAGGACGCCATGGTTGAAATGATGGCACTTATATTTTACATTAGCGTTTTAGTTCGTGTACGCAAATCCACGTGGAGAGTGAGGTCGTATAAATTATTTTAATTTTATTATCAAGGGTATTTGTAGACTTGTTTAAACACATTGAAGAGAAAATATTGTTTCTTAATATATTTTAGCACGTATAATCAAAAATTAACCTTTTCTTTTTCAACCTATTCTCCAAACTGCATAATTAATATATTTACATAACGCTAGGCTCAAATGCATTTAACGAGACACTCAGTAAAAATAAAAACAAGTAACCTCCAATGTCTGGTAGATTCTTTGCTCCATTCGTCTAGAAAGCTCTGTATAGATTAAGCGGCAGCATCTCAACTGTGCGCAATTCCTATCCACCGACAACGGCGATAAGAAAATAAGCATATCAAGAGCAGGTTTGTTTGTTTCATTGTTGGCCGTTTACGTAACGATAACGTTATTCGGAGAGATGTAATTTCAACCTGTGTTTATATAACGATGATAAAAACCAACAAAATATAGTAATAAGTGTTTATTATCGAGCCATCATCAGACCAACCGGTGGCGCGCAGGCGTGCGCCGGCGTCGGGGGAGCGGATGAGGGCGTCGACGCGCTGCGCCTGGCGGATTCCTGGGTCCAGGAGACCATCAGAGGAGCGGCGTCCGGGGAGCGTTGGCCTGGCGGGAGGCGCGGGAGCGAGGCAGACGGTGGATGGGCCGGGTGGCATTGGAATGGGAATGGGGCGGCGCCGCAGGCGAGTGCAGCGTTGGCTGCGCGCGTCGCCGGAGCTTCCGTGCGGCGTAGCGCGGAGTCGTCCGACGCGGCGAGCACACACAGCCCTGTACCACAGATGTACCGCCTGCAAGCGCGCAATAACGTCGTCGCCGTCGGATTTCGGAGGTAAACGGGGCGCCGGGCCGCCGAGAATGAGGAAATGTCCGCTGTCGGGCGCCGGCGCACGACATTTTTATATTATTCCCCATCGCGGCGGCTCAGAATGGCCTTCGTATTTTTAGCCGCGGCCCCCGCCCGCCGCCCGCGCCGCGCCGCCCCCGCGGGCGCGCGCACATGGACGGGACCGCAGCAGGGTGCGGGCGAGCGCCGCGCGGCTCTCACGCTCCAGCGCCCCCGGGAGCGCCGGACAATGGAAGCACAATCGGGGCCTTTATCTGCCGTTAGAAAGGATTTGGCCCAAGGCGTAGCACAATTCGAGAAGTTACGTTTTGTATGCAAACTAAATTTAATTTGTATTTCAATCATCAGTTACGTTCCATTTTTAACCATCAAGACAAAACCTTCTGATGAATTGTAATTTAAAACGCGAATATTAAGGATGTTGGGAATGGATATTCATTCTTGATATCACATCAGTTCTTTAGAGCGTTTTTTAACTGTGAAGTCCCATATCAACAAGTTATATATGTACTGTCATTGTAGATTGATTTAAATCTGTAATATTATTATTATTCTCTTGGCCTCAATGCTTCTAAACATATATTATGTAAAATAGTCATACTACAAGAAAGGAAAACGATCTTTAAGGACAATATCCATAACAAAAATTATCACAGGTTCAGAAAAATAATCGATGCTATGAATCTGTAATACATAACGTTGAAAACAAACGTACAATTTGTAGCTTAAAAACAGCGTCGTCAACGTTTTATGCTGCCTCAAACATTAACCTGACATGATTCTTAGTTGGCCATTGTGAAAGCGGAGAATAAATTACAAAGGTACGTTGCGGGTCCCTAGTAGCTCATTCCTTTATGTCTTTGGATTTACAGATACCGACCAGCATAATTTCGACAACCACATCAGCAGTGTATTCGCGTCAGTCGACATCCCGCAGACAAGCGGAGGCCCTATCTGTCTTCCGCGATCGCGCGGCCCTCCGCCGTCCTCCCGTTCCTCGCCGTCCTCCGTCCGCGCCTTGCCGTCGCCCCGTCCACGTCCCCGACCTCGCCCCGTCCACGGCGTCCGTCTCAGAGCGCTCGACCACCCCGTGGCGGCGGCGAGCGCTGCTCGCACAATTAACATGCGTTATTTACGATCATATGAAGTTACTTGTATACAACGCTGCAAAGCGCCGGGGTGGGAGGGGCGCATCCCAGCAACCCGGTCCCAGCGAGGCCACGCCACCTTCTTACGGCCCGCCCGCCAACCCGCCCTCCTCGCCCCTCGCCCCGCTCGCCACTAGGTCTGCCCGAGAATGCCTAGAAATATGGCAAGTGCCCAGCAGTTGATCTCTAAAAAGTAAGTACCCTCAATGATCAGAAATCTAAGAATTGAATTTTATTAATGATAGAGACCTGCAGAAGAAACAAAATGCAGTCACTGAAAATGGTTTAACATCAAGTAACACGCACACTGCTCAAGAGCAACAAATTAAATACTCTCTACCATTACAAAATATTTATTTTTTCAAAATTATAGAATTTTCGAATACTGCAGTAACACAGGATAGTCTAAATACAATACATCAGTTCTTTACATTGAAATAATGTCAGAACATTTGCCATTCCATAACACAACACGTGAATAGCAAATATTTAAAATATCTCTGACATGGAAGGAAACTGAATAGTTCTTTTTTCAATTTCTGAGCACATTGAGAAATAGTAATATAGATAATCACAAATAAGAATGATATTAATAATACATTATAATATATTAATTATTATTATCTTATATTCAATAATTATATTGTCATTTATATTTTTGAATGTTAATAATAAAAACAATAAATTCCCCTATTTCCAATCATTGGAAGTGCTGACGTTTCGGAGATCGAAATCACTTATAACGTATATAATTATTATACGAACTAAACATACCTCTACTGACATTACTGTTACCGTTTCGGTTTAATAAATTAAATAATATAAAATATATTACAACGAATTATTTTACGTATAACGCATTATACGTGGAAACGTATTTTGTCTTGTTATGTTACAAAGTCAAAATCTGGAGAAACTGAACCACAGTGTATAATATTCCAAATTAATAAAAAGGTCATTTTCAATACAATAAGTTTAAACTATTTTTTAAATCCTATTATATCGCAAAACTTTCATAAGTATAATTTATGAAGCATGTCCTTTCCGAAGTCGAGCGTTCGGTCCTAACTCCCCACGTTTCCTGTAGGTCTCAAGAGTATGAACTATTCCTCCACCTTTCACCTCTGTCCATTCAAATGACTCTTATCAACATTTATCTGCCCCGGCATTTGACACTGACAATTATTTCACAAAGCCATGATTTGCATGGTGCGTGCTAATTTTGTGAACGTGAACATTCCCCCTCTCCATCGAGTCCGAGGGCCCCCATTTCCGATTGTCGACAGAAGTAGGCTTTTCAATTTTCTCTCCGTTGCCCGAGCTAAATGTAGATGGATCGCATGCGACGCGTGCGTCTAAGCGATGCGTAATGGGCTTCGTTGCAGCGGAGGGGCCAGTGAAGACGGAGGCGGAGGCGGAGGCGGCGGCGGCGGCGGAGGCGGCGCCAAGGAAGCCGTTCCCGCCGCCCCTCCAGGGATTTCTTTTGATATTGCATAATATTTAATACTTTTTATTTACTTAACAAATGGCGACGCGGGAGACCTGTTGAACCGACAAAGGCCAACGCACAGCCATTGATCAACGTCAACAAAGAAAAAGTGTTTTCGGCCCGAAAAAGATGAAAGCAGGCGGGGCGAGGGGGCGCAGCCGATTGGTCGCGCAGAGCGCCGGCTCTGCTTCTGTGGCTCTCCTTGCCTCCCACAAGCTGCGAGCTGCTCTCCAACCGATTCAATCGCTTCACGTTACTGTTATAAATTTGGAAATTATACAAAGTATATGTCGAAAAGAGTGAAATGGAAAGTATTTTTGTTTGGATGCTGTATTTCCTAAGTAATGATGGGAAATAAATATCCGATTCAATGCTGCCACACTACTGTAATTAATATAATTATTATAAATGCCATATATGGAGAAACGTAATTTATCTGGATCTCCAATTCCTTGAAGAGTTGATGGAGAAAACGTTTTCAGAGAGGAAGATTTTGTCTTCATCAGCTAATTAGAAAAATAGAAATGATTTAGGTGTCAAGACGAGATCATGGTAGATCTTCACCGTCCATTATACAATAATTTTATGAAGACATCAATGCCTTATTAGGATTCAAAATTCTAATTCTAACATAGAGAACCCGAACATTGTATGGACTACTTAATTTATGGAATTATGGTATGGAATTTTAATATAATTATTTTCCTGGTGGCAAATAATTTATTATTGAGGACGTAAGTGCAAAATGTTATGGACTCAAGATTATGAGTACTCATTAAAATCCTGAATAATAATACCTAGGCTACACAATTTTTAAATGTTCATCTAGAATTCAATAGTAAGTGAAAATCAGGCTACATGGTTTTAGAAACCATTTTCCATGATAGAAATACTAGCAAATACAGAAAGGTTCAGCTTATGGTTTATATTTCGATCTTTAAACCTGGCATGTCTCTGTTAGCTGAAGAGCTTATACTTGCAACCATTTCTAGGAACCCCAAAGCCGATTACAAATTCGAATTGCTGTAATTTATATGCTGCATTCACCTCATGCACAGGAGGCATTTATTGGTATTCCACCATCGCTCCACGTATAACTTGTTTACCACCTACGTTATCAAGCATTCAAGAAAAACAATGGTCGTTTTTCTTTTGTGCAAAACGTTTGTTCGCATTGCTACCCCTCCTCAAACATGCTGGGCATTGCAGTTCCAATAAGGACACTAAAGAATTCGCCTTTGTGAAACAGAACTGATATTAATCAAAGGAAGAGTGAAAATGGCAATGAGAATTGTTCAATTCCTTCTTGTAGTTTTATTAAAACCAAAAGAATCATGCATAATAAAAATGTAAAGAATATAACACATCATTATATATAACAAAAAATAAATATGGTAATAAAATAAATATCGAAGCCCATACTCACATAGTATTTGATTAGTTGATTTGGTGTTTGCTGATGAGAATCTAAACTGAATTCGAAGAGCTGAGAATGATGAGTTGGTTAAAACAATGACTGTCAAATAAAAAGTGCAGTATCCCCCCAATTCAATTTTTCTCCACCTGTTGATTGAATAGCGAAAAATAAAATGCTTCATAGAAAGCAATTTAGGTGGCTCATAAGGTCATAACCAGTGATATGATTGTAAAGAAAGTGAGGGTGGATTTCAATGAAAAGGACACAAACATTGAATTGGAGTGAAAATATTGTTTTATTATTGTTTTGCGTTTGATATTTTATCTTATTACATATAAAATTATTTTGATAAAAATAAATATCACTTATTTAGTTTTACGTAATGAAGTTTTTTTTGGATGTGTCCATATATTTATTAAAATGATTGATATGATCATGTCATGATATATCGATTATTATTTAAACTAAGTAGATAATAATTATTAGGGGCTATGCTTATGCCACTGGCTCCTAAACTATATTTTAAAGGTAGATTGAGGTTTTTTCCGGTATCATTGAAGTTCAGTGATGGTACAAATATTAATAGATTTATACACTTTTCAATTAATATTAAAATATTTACAGATCAACTTATAGGCAGCACTAAATATATTTTTCTTCTTAATTACCACGACATTACTGCGATGGTCTGTATGCACACACCATTCTCAGGTTTCATTTGTTCTCTTCTCCGCGGGCTTTTCATAAACCTGCTGCGTGCTCAAGAGATTGGCTCGTCTCATGCCATTGGAAAATCGTTCACGCCCCCGCGAATCCCGCGAGGACGTCGTGTGAGGGAGTCGGTGGGG
>BOPP01000126.1:1937174-1958253 GCA_017312745.1 Gryllus bimaculatus | reverse complement strand
TCGGCACCAACGCCATCCGGCGCTGCAAAGTCACCTGGGGCAAGGGCCCGGAGGTGGCGACGGCGGCGAAGGCGAGGCCGCGAGCCTCGCGCGCTCTCGTAAACGGACGCACCGAGCCGCCTTTACGGGCCATTAAAGGCGCCAGGTCGGTCGCGGCCCGGGCGGGAAATTACCCCCGCGGCGGCACGCGGCGCCCCGCCCCTCGTCCGCTCCGCTCCGCCCCAACCCGCCATGTTCACTTATCCCAACCCCACCCATTGGACCCCGGTCCGCTCCTCACCTACCCACTTCTCCCGGCTCCGCCACCCCCCGCCCTTCCTTGTACCCTCCCACGCCGGGGCCCTGTCCGTTCCTTCCCCGTTCCGCCCAGTCTCGCCCCGCTCCGCCTCCTCTCCTCACGCCTCTCCCCGCCTAACCCCACCCCGCCTGCCCTCGCGCGGCGCCGTCCGCCATACGCCGAAAGAACTCCAGCGCGCAGGAGGCGTTCTCGAAACCAGAACAGCCGAATTTTCGGACGGCGGGAAGCGAGAAACAAAAAGCGGCGCACTGTTCCCTCTTGCGTGGCGGAATTTTCTGCGCAAGAATGCGTTCACCGCAGCACTTAAAAGCGCACGTTTTAAGGAGGACAATGATGAAAATAACTTGCGTCAAATCCAATGCTAATAAAGTAACAACAAAATTCTTGAAATTTTGTTTTCTGTGACATTTCTTAGAATAGAATACAAGTTTGCCATATTCGATTTGAGCCTTGAAGCGCTTCAATAAAATTCACGAATAAGGACGTCATTAAGTGAGTGTAAACCGAATATTATGTAAAATAAGTAGCTCCGTAAGTTCCTATTTCAAAAAAGTGATGTAATGTCTATGATTTCAGTTCAAGTGCAAATAAAATCCAGAATCTATTGTTCTGATAAGACGTCTTTTGGGTTAGGGTTTCACAACTTTTTAACACTTTCTTACAAATTAAATTAATTGTGTGCATTAGAAACCAAATACCAAAATAACATTATGTGATAAATTAGAGCCCGGAATTTACAGCATAATGGCGCTGAGTGTTATTAATGAAATTTTAGACTTTGGCCAATGGGAATCACTTACTGACATGTGGAGTTGTTTTAGATTTAATATTTTTTTTAATGTTAGCTTCGCCGTATTATGCTTATTTAAGTATTTCGGCGTTATTGACCCTGCTTCTCCTTTTCTGTATAACTATTATTTTCCGTTTCTCTCCTGTACCGGATCTCGATCAAGTTCATACAAACCTGCAGCACGAACAACATCGAAAAGTTACAGTTTGGTTGTCTTTTCTACAAGCGTAGTACTATATCTAGCAAGGAACAACGTGCCGTTTCCTTGGCCAGGGAAATGTTGTAAAAAATCGCCTTGAGTAAAAACGCGATGACACCAGTCCAAGCTTTTGGGATTTTCTTTCTTTCATGCTAACAGACTTTGTTCGCCTTCACGAGGAGTTCTTTTTCAATATGACGTTGAATATTCCCTATCGGAGGGGAACCGAGTTCCTCTGAAACACGATTACAGAGCGGCACTTCTCGGAAATTTGCCCAAGTTCCGAAGAACGAAACAATAAATTAGGGTTTTCACTTGATGGCATTCCAGGCGTTTCAAAAAAGGAGCTCACAGTAGCATTTATAGGGGAAAGCGTTGCAAGGCGAAAACCAAATTCGTAGCTTATAGTAATGTAAATTTTAGTTTTTGGGCCCAGGAAGAATTTTTAATTGTCGGACTTTGAAAGTTTAAAAAAATTAAATCTTTGGACCCAGTTCAGGGGAAAATCGCAAAAAAAAATAAAAAAAAAAAGAGGGTCTCGTTGCCGTATGGAATCAAAAAATGAAACAAAGAAAAATATTTTCGTTTTTTCCCTTCCAATGTGTTTAAATTTTTTTGTTGTTGTAAATTTTAAAGTTTAAAAAGGAAAAAAACAGTTATATTCGTGTTTTCTTCATAATTTTTGATTTTAAAATGGTGCTTCTATCCTTACATTGGCATACAGAGTTTTCGTTCTATTTAGCCGGAATGCCTTTTTAAGTAAAATAAATGCTATTTCTCTCTGGCTCCGCTCCTCTCCTCACCGCTTCTCCCCGCCTACCCCACCCCGCCTGCCCGCCGGCGCGGGCGCCCGTCGCCATACGCGAAAGAACTCCAGCCGCAGGAGGCGTTCTCGGAAACCAGAACAGCCGAATTTTCGGACGGCGGGAAGCGAGAACAAAAAGCCGGCACTGTTCCCTCTGTGCGGTGGCTGAATTTTCTGCGCAAGAATGCGTTCACCGCAGCACTTAAAGCGCACGTTTTAAGGAGGACAATGATGAAAATAACTGCGTCAAATCAATGCTAATAAAGTAACAACAAAATTTTGAAATTTATGTTTTCTGTGTACATTTCTTAAATAGAAACAATTTGCCATATTTATTTGAGCCTTGAAAGCGCTTCAATAAAATTCACAATAAGACGTCATTAAATTGAGTGTAAAACCGAATATTATGTAAATAATGAGCTCGTAAGTTCCTATTTCAAAAAAGTGATGTAATGTCATGTTTCAGGGTTCAAGTGCAAATAAAATCAGTAATATTGTTTGTAAGACGTCTTTTTGGTAGGGTTTTCACACTTTTTAAACTTTCTTACAAATTAAATTAATTGTGTGCATTAGAAACCAAATACAAAATAACATATGTGATAATTAGAGCCCGGAATTTCAGCATAATGCCTTATTGTTATTAATGAAATTTTAAGACTTTGGCAATGGGAATCACTTAACTGTACATGTGGAGTTGTTTTAGATTTTAATATTTTTTAATGTTAGCTTCTGCCTATTATGCTTATTTTAAGTATTTCGCGTTATTTTGACCCTCTTCTTCCTTTTTTATACTATTTATTTTCCGTTTCTCTCCTGGTACCGATCTCGATCAAGTTCGATACAAACCTGCAAGCACGAACAACATGAAAGTACAGTTGCGTTGTCTTTTCTACAAGCGTAGGTACTATATCTAGCAAGAACAACGTCCGTTCCTTGGCCAGGAAATGTTAAAAATCGCTATGAGTAAACGCGATGACACCAGTCAAGCTTTTGGATTTCTTTCTTTCATGCTAACAGACTTGTTCGCTCACGAGACGTTTCTTTTCAATATGACGTCTGATCCCTATCGAGGACCGAGTCCTCTGAACACGATTTACAGAGCGGCACTTCTGCGAAAATGCAAGTTCGAAGAACGAAAACAATAATAGTTTTCACTGATGGCATTCCAGGGTTCAAAAGAGCTCACAGTAGCATTTCATAGAGGTAGCGTTGCAAGCGAAACAAATTCGTAGCTATAGTAATGTAATTTAGTGGGCCAGGAAGAATAATTGTCGGACTTGAAGTTAAAAAATAATCTGACAGTCAGAAATCGCAAAAAAATAAAAAAAGAGGTCTCGTTGCCATATGGAATCAAAATGACAAAAAATATCGTTTCCTTCCATGTAAATGTGTTGTAAATTTTAAAGTTAAAAGAAACATGTTTATTATCGTGTTCTTCATAATTTATTTTAAATGGTGTTCTTACATTGCATACAGATTTTTTCTTCTATTTTAGCCGGAATGCCTTTTTTAGGTAAAATAAATGCCTGAACATCCGGGTCCTAGTAATAACATACGAGGAATGAAAGGAAATAGTTAATTAAAACTCAAACCATCTTATTTTCTTTTATTTTGAGCGCCATTTCTAACTGATATTATTGCGCGTGTAGATCCATCATCAGCTCTACAACAGAAGAGGAAGAAACTAAGACGCGGGCGGAGTTGAAACTGAGCGAAGAGGCAATCGAGCTTCGACGTCTCTGCGGCCCACGCCGAGTCGTGTGTCAGAGCGGAGGAAGCCGGCTCTCTTTGCAGGCACTAGCAGCAGTCGGACGCGGAGGTGCTCCCGCGCGGCTCGCGTCGGACGCGCCCCACCGCCCCGAACAGAAATCAATTAACTAATGAAGCACCGCCCAGCGCCCACGGCCCGTCCCGGAAACAACAAATCAATTAAGAGGCGGCGGCGGTGGCGCGACAGGTCTTCAAATGCCCAGGGCGACGGGGCGAGGCGGCCGCCAACCCCGGCCCTCGCGATCGGCTTGAAATTAGATTGTGCGCCTTTAACTCTCCTGTCAGTTGGCGGGACATTTCGCGTATTCCAGTCTATATTCATGTTAATGAATTCATATATTTACGTCAGGATATTTCGCATCTCCCAGGCTATATTCATATTGATGAAGTAGTTCATTGGCCCGATTTTTTTATGTTGGTGATGTGAAGCATTTAATGTTTCTTTGTTTACATTCACTATCTATTCCTTTTCCCCTTGCAACGTATTTTAAAGTATATTTAATATTGCTTGGAGGTCGTCTTTTCTAATTGAACCCTCAATACATAAGAAGCTGAGGAAATTTGAATATTTAAGAAATTGTACCATTTATATAAAAAAATCGTCTGAAACTCCCGCACGTATGCTACTTCTGGAGAGGGAATACTTCCCTAGTCCTACATCAAACGGATTTAAAGCATAAAAAGATCGCCGTTTACGATTTGACGAAAACAGTATGCGCGCATGCAACCCGCGAGACACGCTCCTCTGCACCATCGTGCGCTAGAAGGAAACTATTCGCCTTAGGCCTTAAGTTCAGGTTTTTGTGTCCTCTAGGGACCATGAAAGTTTTTGAGCGCGCGCAGTTCATTGTCGTGCAATAAAATATCTTAAAAAGTCATAACTGTATTCTTATTTGTGCATTCTTACGGCTTCGCTATCACACATTCATTAACGACTGTAGAAACACTATGTGAGTACCAAAGACATCAAAGTGGTCAACAGGTGGTTTTTCGTGGCAGTGATGTAATGTTGAAGTGATAAAATACGAATATTGTCTATGCCTACTATGTAATAGTGCGTATCTACTAGTTACTACTACGTTGTTAAGGTGCTGCGCTCATAAGTATTAAAATCTAGAAAAATGAAGATTTTTAAGCCTTTGTTAATCTAAAAAGTTTCTTTTTCATTTTTATCGAGTGAAACATCACAATTCGACACATTCAAGTTGAAATTTGAAGTAGAGCTCATATATTATAAATTTTACTTTCCTAGACACTTTTTGTGACCAGGCTGTGTTCTGCGGTTCAATTCACTCTGTATAAACTTCACAGTATCTGATGAGTAGTGTGCTATTTTCGTTGGAAAGGATTGTGTGTGTTCTTGTCGCTTTACAAGATTTTCTTACTTAATAGCATGAAATATATTATTACGCTTCTCTTTTCCATCTTTTGGAGACAAACCTGACAAAATAATACCTACAGGCACACTCTCGATCAGTCACAAAATTTCTAAATTACACCAGCCCCGTATCACTGGCAAATAACAAATGTGAACCACCCGCTGCTAGCAGTCTGAGTCGCCAGACGTCTGAAATCCTGGGTGGACGAGCACTTCATGTCCAGGACAGATACTGTTCTTTCATTCATCAAAGAGAAGGAGCTGCCTGATTTGAAGGCAAATGACCTAATATTGAACTGTTTTCAGTCTCAACATTTAGTTCCGTGCTTTCTGCACTAATTTCTGTAAAAAATAAATTAAAATGTCCAATTTAGGACTAAGACTTGTTTTTACACTGTAATTCAATTGCAGCAACCTTCGTTTCATCCTTGGCCATTCTTCATTTCCTCGTATTATCTGCTACTCCACCAACCTCTTAGCAAGCCCTGCGTCACTCAGTGAGCGCTGGCGGCGGCGGCGGCGGCGCGACACGAGGCACTTGGCGGAGGCGCCGACGCCGCACCTGACTGTACCTGCACACCCGCGGGCGGGGGCAGGGGGAGACGTCGAAGAAAATGATTGACTGTCAACATTTTGACCTCGAAATGTCACGAGACATAATACCGGGGGTCGGGAGATCACGTGCTTGGGTAATAGGCACTCCTGCCGCCGCCGCCCCCTGCCACCCAGCCTGGGCCCCGCAACGGCGACGCCCCGCCACGGTCCCGTTGCGTCCCGCCGCGCCATGCATGTCTGCGTTGGCCGCATCCAACAGCCTACAAGGGCTGCAGATGCTTTACTACGGATGCGGGTTCCGTGGATGGACTCGGGTGTAGCGACGGAAAGAGCGCATGGTGTAGCAAGGCACGGAACGGGGATTTCCTCCATCGCTCTGCCGGCAACGGTTCTGTTTTCCTTCCTTTTGTTCTGTTCGTTGTCAAACTAGATGCGTAAGATGAACTTTAGATTTGCTAGTAGGCGTCGGAGCTGGTATGTTCAATTACGTCGTGATCCAGACGATGCACAGGTGCATGGAATGGAACTTTGTGGCTTCCTCGTCTCGGGCTTCGTCATTATCAACTATGTCCATTGTCATAACGTAACTGCCTTCAGGTCGCAGCAATTCTACTCCCACAAATCTAGATTCATGTCGACTAATTCATAACTATGTTCATTCTATAACATTGTTGCATTGTATGTAATTGAGGTGCTCGGGTTCAGGTACTAGTAAGCCAACTGTAACGACTTTTACAGGAAAGGCTACTGAAAGTTCCAAGAAATTTGTTCTAAAGATGATCGATATAAAAGGAATATATAATGCATTAAAAGATACCGCGATACGTTACAGTATTTTAGGAAATGATTTCGCCGGTGGCTTGCCTAGCTCTAGCGGGAAAAAAGGTAAAATATCACTATTTTATATGTTGAATGGTTTACCAGAGCCCAACACAAGCACCTCGTAAGGGTTTGCTACAGTAATGTACCGCGATCATGGTAGGAAGAAAATAATATACATCACATCCACTATCTACAATTTCCCTACGAAATCGTCCGCTGTTTATCGTTTTCGACGCCTGGACAGCGTACAAGTAAAGCTTGTAGCTTCGCCTTCTGATCCCACGGTGCTTTCAATCACCAAGCTTATTCCGATCTTTTCCAAAGCGTCGCGACCCCACGTGGTTCGCGTGCGCGCCGCGTGCCAGAGTACTCTCGTCAGTCCAACCGCAACCACCCCTCCGCCCCTGCCGCTGTCCCCCCGGCGCCCCCGGCACCAAGACATCCCCGCTCCCTCTCGACGCCGCTCCCGCCCACCGCCCAAGCCTCGACTCGCTGGGCCGCTTCGCGACCTGACAAAAACGGTTGACGATGCGCACGGTGCAGCCGGCACGAGGGCGGACGAGCCCGGGGGCCGGCGCGGCCTTCATTCGCTGGGCCTCGAATGGCCAGTTTGCAACACGATGAACCCCAGCGGCGCTGCCGCGTGGCGCTCGCGCTGCTGCGCCCGCGCCCGCCTGCGGCCTCCGCCTCGGCCGCCAGGAGAACTTCGCCACTCTATTCCCACTAATTACCAACGAAGAATCCTCCCCACCACCACAGACCACAATCACTGCACGTGTGCCTTAAGGTGGATATACGGCGGGTTCAAGATAAACAGGTGTTTACATACAATGTAATGAATCTAGTGGACAGTTGAGACATTTATGTCCTTTGGCAACTTCAAGGCTACAACTTAAAGGCCGGAAGTGTAGTTACTTGCGGAGTCATTATAGCCTACCGTCATATATCGAAATAACATTGTCCCAGAATATGATCTGCATCATACTTGGTGAGATAACAACAAAATATACTTCATGTACGACCTAGCCACTTTCTTAACATCTGTTTTGTAAGAGATGCATTGAATATTAAAGGTAGGTTAAAATAAAAACAAAAATAATATACATATTTCTGAAGAGTATGTAGGAAATAATTTACAAGTATTAAATGAGATTATTTTAAGAAATACTCAACGTCTCTGCAAAATGGTTGTGAAAGTTGAACTCTGAATCGATGTTCATGCATGAATCAAAAAAGATAGAAATAGCTTAGAGAGGTAATAAAATACATGTAAATATTAATGCAATATTCTGTAATTCAATGTAATTCTTAAAATTAGTATTATTTTTCCTTTTTGTCACTTGGCGTCTGGGGCATCGGGGGCGTCGCGATCGTCGCGTGCGGGCCCCGCGAAGGCGTCGCCGAGGAACTGGCGTGGAGGGGTACGGGCAGCGGTGGGTGGCGGGCGACAGGGAGCGCGGCGGCGGTTTTAAGGCGCGTGGGCGGAGACGGACGCCGCGAACGCCGGATCGAAGGCGCCGCCGCCGCCACCGCCAATGCTGCCGCTGCACCTGAAAGCCGTTGTTTTGATCCCGGTCGCGCCACCGACTAATTGCGTTGCCCTAATTAGTCTTTATGGTGATGGCTTACCTAGCTTTTTTGTTTGTGTGTTTACTAGTAATAACACGTTCTGTGCATGCGGGTGATTAATAAGCTTAGTCGAATGGGTTTGGGGGTCTCAGATATGACTAATTATTTTTGGTAATGACAAGCAATAATAATTAGGGAAGGCGACGCAGTTGGGGTGTCCGCTTACGAGACGGTCGAGAAGGCGGTGGTGGGAGTGGAGTAGTGTAGGGGTATAAAGAGAGAGAGGGCGCGAAGCGGCGTGGTGCTAAGCAGCGTGGTAGAGGCATGAAGCGGCTGCGGGACATATAACATGACGGAGCGCGACCATTTGGAAAATCGGCTTTCTTTAAAAAAAGAAACATTTCTTTAACACCTTAACAAGAGACCAATAATCGTGTAATCTAAACTTAACTTAAACATCTCATTACTTTTTGATGTCAGTTTATTTAATTTATCCTTCTGCAAATTTAAATTAATTATTTGTTTAGAAACCCCTCTTGAACTCGCGGATTTGGCATAATATAAACAGTTACTTCAAACAAATACGGGTATCAGTAAGCGAGCCAAGCCGAATTCAACTGCGATTATTTAGGTTAGAAAATGAATAGAGGTTAAGCAAAATATAGTTTTGCTTATTTTTTCAAATCATTACACATGCTATCACATCTCAATGACGTATCGAATGTTAATGTTGAAACGCCAAACCGGGGGCTACAAAACGTTTTATTGATCACAAGTTCACCGCCTTTCGTGCTGATCACATGTATTTGCTGGGAAAAAGTGGATGCGGCGACTATGAGCGATACAAGTAGAAAAAATGGCTTGCGCGAAACGGCGCCTCTTCGGAATGTCTCTGTAGACATTTCGATTGAAGAGAAGGAGCGTGTACGGAGAACATCAAATAGCGCTTTAAAAATTTAAAAAAATAGTTTCTTGAATGTAGATATGCGTGTTATAAATATATTTTTAAAAAATCAGTGTAATTAACTATGTCTTCTATTAATTAAGTATTATTATTATTGTTATTGTTATTATTATTATTATTATTATTATTATTATTATTATTATTATTATTTATTATTATTATTATTATTATGTGCAGTGCGATGAAGTGAAGTGTGGTGAGTTCTATGAAAGATTGCATGGTGAAATGTTCACGTGAATTTGTAAAGTTTGTAGATTTTGTAAAGTTGTTAGGTTCTGTAATGTTAAGTTAGTGTATTCTGCCACCACGTTCTCACACTTAGTGGCAGAATTATTAATAAATCCAATCTATTCTAACTGTGGGGGAGGCGCAGTCTGACCACGACCGGGAAGCGTAATAGGCGTCACCTCTCGGTCGGCGGCGGCGGGCGGAAGGGCCAGGCTCGCGGAGGCGCCACGGGGAGAGGCGGCAGGGCGAGGGGCCACCCGCGTCGGCGTGTTGGCAAACGCGGTAGCGCCTCCAGGTGGCCTTTGGCCCGGCGGGGATAATCCACAAGGGCTCGGCGCGCCGCCCGCCCGGGGCCGCCCACGCGCCACCTTAGCAGCCGCGAAGGCGGTCGCGCGCCTCGACCGCCGCGCCATCGCACGCCTACAGCGCGGCGCCAGCAAAAAACCTTCCCTCCCCCGCCCCCCGTGTGGCAAGCGCTTCCCATTACGACGCCTCCCACAATCGCTGCTTTTTGTGCGCGTCTTCCGCTGAGTGCCTTCCATCGGCTTGCTGATCTCTTGCTTCGCGAGGCTTCGCTATTCCTTTATTAGTTGAATGGAAAACGATTTAGGATTGGGCGGATGCGCGGCCTATTGATGTAGTACGTTTCTGATGGTATCACTCAACAACCATTAACCCAATGCGTTGTGTCGTTTTCATCACCTTCGCAGTTATAAATGCTCACCAGGAAACGCCTATACGTTCAATTCACGACACCGAGGCTTATTTCCTTGTTTGTGGGATATCTCGTTTTTCTTGCAGCTTCCTCATGTTGTATAATGTAAAACAGAAGTGTTGAGAAACTAATGAAAGTGTAAATTTTAAGTAGATCGCATTCAAATCAGACAAGAATTTGGATTGAAGGTGAATAGACACTACATATATTTGTATTATGGAATGTTTCTGCTCTTTTTGAAATAAAGCAATTAAAAGTCATTTATTTGAATTACAATCTTGTACCAGCGTTTCGATCATTAACATTTTTAGTACAGCACAACTTTTTTTAAACTAAAATACTTCCTAACAGTTACATAATACAGTTTTTTGTTTATGTTCCTCTCGTCTCATTATTTTCACTTTAATGAAATCTGCCAGAATAAGTCATAGTTGTGAGTAGTTAGTAACTACATGTATTCATTTTACCTCACAGTTCTCTCACGGCACTACCATCTAACGAACGCAGTGTCCAAAGACGCAAATCTTCCGCTCTTTGCAATTTTTCCCGCGTCATAAACTCATCTGATATTTGTCTTTCATACGCCCCCTTGATTGTTATTAGCAGCTAGCTCTCTCACGACCTCTCCCTCTCCTTGCCCCCCCCCCCGCTCACGTCTCTAGCGAGTGCATCCTGCGCGGAGGCAGGCTGGCGCGACTTAATGGCGACTCGAGGGGGGGGGGCGGAGCGCTCGCAGGTGTTCCTCCCGAGGCACTCCAAGGATACATACACTATTCGCACTCGCCGTGTCAAGGCCGCACGGCCACTTGGCTAAGCCTATATTCTTCCATCCCGCCACTTCCACCTTTAATTGATTGCTTCGTGCATATGTGGGTCCAAATGATGCGTGATGATGTCCATAATGATAGTGGTAGTGAAGGGCTGAATGTCAGCACTGAGAGAGGACGAAGGGCAAGGAAAAAGGAAGAAAATGAACTTCGAATCCCTTTGGCCCACCGCGGATCTCGGATTACCCGCCCTGGAATTGCAGCCGCTTGGACGTATGGACTGAAGTTCCGTAGTGTCCCCCGTTTTGTCTCCCATGTCACAACGAAATACGGAAGTTTTAAAAACGTCCAATGGCAATTGAAATGCACATCGTTACACAAACTGTATCGATTTCCTGTTGATTAGTCAACAAATATAGACATAAATCGTCGCGTGGGGGGAAATGTATTAGTGCTGCTGTCACATTAAATTGCCAAAGATATTGTGTTTTGCTCCGCGGAGAAAATAAAAACATTTCATTCATTTACAGAAAAGAAGTCATTAGAGGTGAAACAACTGAATTTTCTCGAATGCGAATGTTAATTATCAATCGTTTCGGATCTTTCATATTAAATATTACCCAAAACACATTTAGACAAATATGTATAATGAACCAACTACGAATAAATGTTGACCAACCTTCAAATTTATATCAGATCACAAACGTTGAAATTTAAAATTGCGAGGTGCTGATTAGACGAAATTAGGGTACACTGTGTACATTCAGTTCTGGGAAGTTGCCACTCGCGAACACGAAGTCGTTAGCAATTAACGAGGAAGTGGTAAGCTGTGTAGTATGTGGCAAGGCGGTTCACTGTCTTGCTGGATAGCTCTTCGAGAGGTGGTGAGAAACGTAGTGCTACTGACGATGCCGGTTCTGATAATGAGAAAGACGTAACAAGAGAATGAGTGGTTCTGTCCTATTACTGAGGCACCGGGCCACCTAACTTCCTGTTAACGTGTACCTCAATTTTTCCATAGGCTAACAAATGTGGATCAGTATGTTGTTCTCATCCAGATATACATTATTCTGATGTATATCAAGACCAGATCATACTTTAAGATTTATAAAACCTAACTACCGTATTGTTCTCTAATTTCTACAAAAGAATCATCCATTTTCATTAAAAAAAGAGAAAACAGTGTAAGCAGGGATGCATACATCACAAAATTTCAGAATTCAGTTTTTCATCATTTTGGTCTCTCTAGTTCGCATCATAATTATTCAAATCATCACTTACATCTTAATTTTGCCATCAATATGATCCCTGAGAATATTCTTGACTATTGGTTGAATAATTTCTTAACGTATCTCTCAGATACAGACTTTTAAAGCGTTTATTTGACAGTAACTGAAGCGCTTGTATTGTGCTGGAAGCGTTTTTATTCAACTTGCACCTTCCCGGCAGCGCGATTGGCAACGTCCATTCAGGCCTTCCCCATTCTTTCACGATGTCCTGGCTGCTTTCCAATCGACGCCTACGTTTTGTAGCGTCGTCTTGATGTTATCGCTGAAAAGTAGTCGCTACTTCGTTTTTTCCCTTTTAAAGCCACTTACACGGCTAGTTGGGATACGGATTTGAAAAAGCCTGGGAAGGATTTTATCGCTGTTATATTTTATCAATCTTGCAACTACAACATAATTTGATGTAGAGTGACTAAATAACTAAAATAACTTTCTAATAGTTTGTAAGCTCCGACGTAAATAAAAATTAATTTATACTTTAATCTTCAGAGCAATGTACTGAAAATAGACAAAAATCCAATTCTTTTTACGTTTCTACAGGAGTTTATACAAAAAGTTAGTAATTGTTTTTTCGCATTTCTTGATCGTTCCGGACAAATATGGAATCTAGTACAGTATACTTAAAAAACAAAGTATTTGGAAGTTACTGAACAAGAATGTTTTTTGTATAATAAAAACAGCATGAATGTAAATAATATCATAAAAGAACAATAATGATAACAAATATTAGGTAGCTGAGGTCGATGAGGAGGAAGGACCCTAACTACTATCGAAGGAAAACAGATTGGAATATAACCTTGGGTTTAAATGTATATGTATTTCTGTGTGCCCTCGGATGCTAGCTCAATACTAGTATGAACATGGGTTGCGCAAAGCTTTTCCCCATAAATACTTACAAAATACTACAAAATAATGGTACGAAATCTTGTCTGGGGCACGAATTCTCTTAAAAAATAAAAAATGAATTATTATTATTATATTTATTATTATTACTATTATTTGTAATATGCACAACAGGTCAAATGAGTTAATCTAACACAGAACAGGACATTTGAAAAATTCTTCTATTACGCTCATTTATGAAAGCATTTTTTCCCAATCGGATTCAACGAAACCAGAAGCAAAAGGCACTAATTCGGTTCACCCACGAATGCCGGCCCCTCCCGCCGCCGGTGCAGGCTGGCGAGCGGCGCGCGTCTGGGGTGGCGGCGGGCGCGCAGAAGCTTCCAGACGCCGCCGCGAGCGTCCGTGACCCGGCGGCGCGGCGCCCGGGGCCAGGGCCCGGCGACGCCTCGACTCCCGACGCTCGACGCCCCGACGCCTCGCGCTAGAATGACGCGCGCCGAAGGACGCGACCCGCGGCGGCGTCAGGGGCGGGTGCGACGGCGGCGCGGGCGCGGTCGCGGCCTGGGGACGGGGCGAAGGGCGCCGCGGCGCGGCGGGGCCGAAGCTGACAGGGGCGCCGCCGGGAGGCGCAATGTTTATTTATGATGCCGGTAGTGAAAATGAATGTGACGTAACGATGAGAATAAAGATAATTATGGTCACGGATGCGCAACGATGTGGAGTTTACGAGGTACAAATAGGAGAACAACCTCAATGTCTAAGCTAGGTTTTCCTTTTCATGTAATTCGAGGACAATAATTCAAATTACATGAATGCGCAAATTACATGAAATGTCTATGTTTACATTACCTATGTTTTCATCTCAATTTCTGTGGAAATTCTCTCTATTTTTTTGAAATTTCACGTTACTCTGAATTTGTTGACAGAAGCATGTAGTACAAATCTGGTATGAACAAACCTTATCCTTCTGCAGTCAGTCGTTAGTACGTATCGTAGATAAATTACATAAAGTACTTAGAAATAATTTTTACGTAAGCAAATCACAGAGTGAAACAGGTGGTCCATGAATGGCAACACTGCATACATGCTGCATAAATTGTCTTTGTGGGAGCCACAGCGGTTTACACAAGGAGCTACCATACTCATTTCCAAGCTTACCAATAATTATTTCACCTTCTCTCAATCGTCAGCATTCCTATGACCACAGTGATGGGATATATGAGACCTCTCAAACTATGAGTTAAAACGTAGCGGAACACGCTAAGTAACAAATGTGCCGATGACTAGCCATTGTGGATGGAAACGACGCTACAGCGTGATGGAATTTGTTGGGTGCATGGTGACACGCTGCACAGAGGGAAAACCATTCATCTACTCAAGTTGTAATTGTGGCTTAGCCAGAACGAGTATCCAATGGAGAGCTTTGCACACATTCCTTGAAAAATAGGACAAATCGTAAGTTGTGTCGATCAGTCGTAGGCAGGATGCTGCTGGATTAGGGAAGGATGTAGTCAAGGGAGAGTCGACAACGAAGATTTTGCTAATAGTGAAGACGGGTCTGGAAATTGCCGGTCACAATGTGTCATGAGGTCTTCGTTTGTCAGATTCCTCTCGATGTGATTTCGCAAGCGAGTTGATATTGCCTTTTACACGAATTAGGGAGGGATGAATAAAAGACTGACGTACCGCCATCAACGCAAAGGTTTTCCCTAACAGTTCGGAATTTCCTGCCGTGTTCCAAGGGAGGTCCCAATCGCCTCCGGCAGTTTCCTGCATTGGCCGGCGGCTCGCTCGCCCGACCCCGGCGAGCAGCGAGCAGGCGAGCAGCGAGCAGGCGAGCAGCGACAGCTAGGCGAGAGCGAGCAGGCGGCGGTGCGAGCGGGCGCGACGGAAGCGGCGCTGTCGCGGCGTATAAAAGCGCTGCGCGCTGCGCCGCGAGGGCCGCGGGGGCGAGAGGCGTTCGCAGGATGGTCCGGCGGGCGGGGGCGGGCGGGGGCGGGCGGGGCGGGGGGCGGGCGCGCGCTGGAGGCAGGCGTTTGGGACGTCACTAGCATCGCGTCGGACGGCCGCGCTTTCCCTCCGCGCGCTGCGCGCCGCCAGCGCCCGCCGAGCGACGGCCCCTGCACGCCGAGTCGCCGGACGCCGACGCCCCGCCCCGCCCCCTCCTCGCCGATTCTGGTCAGTTACTCATACTGCCAGCCCGGAAGGTCGAGGTGCTACGCAATAACCGCCCGAAAGTTGCGGATGGGAATGTAGTAAAGCCCCAGCCCCATCAAAGCTTGGGATTCATAAATCTTCATGCTTCTACCTACTGGTCAATTTGTTCACACAACGAGAACATTGCGGGAGATGACAGATTTATGAACGGTCGAAGCTTGTCTTGAAGTTTCAATAATAGAACTGCACGTCCATCCGGCAACCGACATATGTAAAGTTTTTGGGGGATTGCCATGCACACGGCGCAAAAGCGCATGGCTCGGGAGGTTCTGTCTCCAATTCCTTCATCTGAGGTCTTCGGGTGCAACCTTCATGTCTCGAACCGTGTCACGCAAAGGTAAGATAAGGGTAAATAGAGCAGTATTACTAATAACATTTGCGAATTCAAATGAGCAAAGATTACCAAAATAAACAAAGTTTTGAGAAGATCTAAATCGATGGATTACTGCTACCTTTCTGACTTTCAAGTTCTCGTTTTTTCGTTTAATCACCTTCCTGTCTTTGTGACCAGCTCGTTTCGTACTGACATCTATATCCTAAGGTTCTTCTGGATCACTATCTCGCAAATGCTCAAAATCCAGAGCAAAGTATGGAGACAAAGACCATACAAACAAGCACCACCAAATAAAAAACTACAAATCGCCTTAGTATCAAAAATTACAAACAGAGCAGAAACGTAAAGTAATATTTATATATACTTTCATAAAGATTACCGTACGTAATTACTTATTGACACTATGTACTCCATCACAACAACTATTGTATTACTCATATCCAGCGTGATATAACTTGCAATGATCTTCTCATTTGACCTGTCCTCAGATCTTGCGGGGGGACGCGGGCTTGGTTGCTGGGCTTGAACACCGGCTTGTTACACGGGGCTTGTACGCGGGGCTTGAACATAGAATTCGACGTGGGCTGAAGTTGAGTTGGACCGCATGGCTTAGATAAACGCGAAGCTTTCAAGGACTTGGACGGCTGGAGGCGTTGGACGGGGCTTTTGGACGCGGGGCTTTGGACGCGGGCTTGGACGCGGGCTTGAGCGGGGCTTGACGCGGGGCTGGACGCGGGGCTTTGGAGCGCGGGCTTGGACGCGGGCTTGACGCGGGGGGCTTGGACGCGGGGCTGGACGCGGGTTGGACTGCGGGCTTGACGGCTGGAGCGGGCTTGGACGCGGCTTGCGACGCGGGGCTTGGACCGGGGGCTTTGACCGAGGGGCTGGACGCGCTTGGACAGCGGGGCTTCGGACCGGGGGGCTTGGACGCGGGGTCTTGGACGCGGGGCTGGAACGCGGGCCTTGGACGCGGGGCTGGACGGGGGCGTGGACGCGGGGGCATTGGAGCGGGGCTTGACGCGGGGCTTGACGCGGGCTTGGACGCGGGGCTTGCGACGCGGGGCTTGACGCGTGGGCTTTGGATGCGGGCGCTTGGAGACGGGGGCTTGGACGCGGGCTTGGACGGGGCTTGGACGCCGGCTTGGACGCGGGCTTGACGCGGGCTTGGACGCGGGGGCTTGACGCGGGCGTGGACGCGGGCCTTGACGCGGGGCTGACGCGGGCTTGGACGCGGGGCGTTGGCGCGGGGCTTGGACGCGGGCTTGGACGCGGAGCTTTGGACGCAGGGCTTGGACGCGGGCTTTGGACAGGGGCTTGACGCGGGGCTTCGGACGCGGGCCTTGGACGCGGGGCTTGGACGCGGGGCTTGCCGCGGGGCTGGACGCGGGGCTTGTACGCGGGCTTGAACGCGGGACTTGGCCGGGGCTTAGACGTGGGCTTTGAACGCGGACTTGGTCACGGGGTTGGACGCGGTTTTTGGACACGGGGCTTGGACCCGGGCTTGGTGGGACGCGGGGCTTGGACGAGGGGCTTGGACGCGGGGCTTGGAAAAGGAGTGCGCGCAGGAAGCGAAGCGCAACGGACGCCCTCCAGAGGGTGAAAGGAGCACCGCGCACCCTGGCCGGCGGCTTGTTCCCGCCGAGCGTTTTCGCCTCCTGGCAAACGAGCGGATAGCAGCTGGGCGCAAGCTTGCTCCGCTGTCGCAAAACCTGGTTTCCGGCGCCGTGACATTGGAGGCTGTTAATGCGGCGACCCCTTCACTTTTTGCTCCCGCCGTGACGCATGTTGCAGAATGTACGTTACTGACTATTGGAATTATGGTTTGTATGATGACGGGGCAAGAAGTAGTGTCAAGACTACGAGAGTTAATAGGTTTACTGATCAATACTTAAGTTGTGTATTATCGATAGTCGCTTGATCTGCCTTAACTAGTCTCTCGAAAACGAATTTTTATCTTGGCCAATTGTTCAAAGATTAACAGAGGGTAATAAGTGTGATAGTTGTGCAATGGATTGTCTGGACCAGAACGGCTGTGTAGCACAGTGAATTCTAAAGAATGTTACCTCGGAATTCCTCCAAGCCTCCAAAGTATACCGCCGACGTGCACTTCACAATAAGTCACAAAAGCAAATCAATCCTCCTGTTCTAATTGTTAGGTATTAAAAATGGGGCTGCCAAAAGTAAAGTGAAACACTAGCTTTGTATATGTTAGTATGGTCTATATTACAACACCAATCCTCCTCTATCTCTCTCGTGATAGCCTTTAGGGATCTGCATCAGTCTGAAATCTTTCAATCCATTTCGGAAAATATCTTTCACAATAGGACTTAACCACGTGCTTTAGCAATACTTTCGAATAACTCTGAAAATAATTATGAAGTCGAAGTTGAACAATACACTATGGAAAATACAAAACAATGACCGTAATGTACTCCGTGAGGAGGTATCAATGTTTTTATAACATTAGTTGCTCTTAATAGTTTCCTGAAGCACGTTAACGGCAGGACGCGTTGGATGCAAGTTTCTTATGAGCACTTGACGGGACGTTTAAGACGCATCGCAAAGCATACAATGAGCGAAGTTCGGTGTTGTTTTGCCGAGGATCGCATGACTGCGCAGTTACGTTCTCCTCGGCCTGTGTGTTGTTGTTTGCGCAACTGCAGCACCTCAGCCTGCCTAAATAAAAAAACATTAACGCTCACTCATAGCCTATTCTTGTGTTGATGATTTCTGTTTGGCTGTCATGACACTCACGGCAGGTCTGACGTTGAAAGTATGAGTTTTTTTAGGCATATGAGAAGATGAATGATCGCGAAGCTTGTCTCTATTTCTGTGATTTAAAAAAGTTCGAGGTGATCGTGATGTACTTAACTGACCACACTATGTGTTCCGGAATAAAAAAAAAATATATTAACTTTGTTAAAAATATAGTTTTACCGTCTGAAATGTGCACAGAGATCCAGCTTCTCTCACTTCAATTCCATGATGCGAACTGATCACGTTGCCAAATCGATTACGAAAAATTCGCAACTTCAGGACTCAGTCAAGTTGCAAATTGAAATCACAACATTTTTAAAAGTTATCAAAGAAATGCAATTTTTAGCTTGAATTCGCTATTGTTTGGCCGCTCCGTCATCGAAATTAAAACTTCCTCACCTCCAACCATAACAGCGCGGCTTTCGCCAAAAAATGAGTATGTCTCGTCACGGCCAACGTCACGCCAGTTCATTGGCCGACTGAACCGCGGGTGGCTCCACCGGGGCGTCGGCCCCGCGCCTCCGTCGCGCGGTGCACCGTCCCGGCGACAAAGACATGCGGGCCGGCGCCGCAGAGCGGAAGGCTGCGGGCGGAGCGGAGGCCGCCGAGGGCCTTCATGGATGGGGATGCAAATGAGGTGCGGGCTCGTGTGCGGAGGCCCTGCCCCGCTCGGGCCGAGTGAGACGCGGTTTCCCGCCCCGTCGCCCGCGGCCGCTCCGCCGACCTGCGCCGTCCCGCCCCCGCCCCCGCCCCCGCCCGCCGAGGCGCCGGCGACACGCTTCCCCCCGGGCAGCCCGCCGTGTCCTCATCGCTCTTCTCGACGCGGCGGCTCGCGAAACGACACGCCGGCCCCTCGCCCCGCGCGCCGCTCAGCCAGCGGCCCACGATCGCCGAACGCCGTTTGGGAGGCGGGGGTTTCACCCTGGGAGCGTCAAACTGGCAAGGTTTCTTTCGTGTCGCAATTCATTACTTGGCTGGAGTGAAGATAGCGTAAATTATCTAACGCTGCAAGATGCTGTTCCTCGAGGGTTTTTTCTACGTATTTTGTACATATTCTACAAAATAATTTCAATTGAAAGGCGCTGTTTATATTTGTATTTATGTAGTGTGGCCTGGATGAGAGAAAATATTTCCTAAATTTTATGAATAAGATCTTAATCTATCGTTGACTGTATCTTATGTAGGACGCAGATTAGAGTACAGAGGACTGACTTACGTTCAACAGAATTCCGAGAAGCATGAAATGGAATATTACTGAGTTTTCACTTACATAAAAATATATTACAGCCATATATTTACAATACACAAAGTGTAAAGAAAAGTTATTTGCTGCCTACGTTGCTCCTTTCCCTTCTGGAAATCCATGTAATAATTTCCATGTCTAAGCTCCATGAGTGTTTGAACACCTTCGCAGAATAGAGCTGGATTTGAAATTTAAATCTCCGTCTCTCCGCGAGCAAATCAGTAGGTAATATCTACTTCGAAACACCGGTTGGCAAATTAGCACCTTTGAAGTGTGTAGTATGTAGATTTCGCTAGTTTATATTCTTTTATTTTGCATAAAATACAATACAAACAAGAAAGAACGATTCTTGAAGTCTCGTAATAACCATACTGGTTCAACTGGATGAGAGCGATTCCTTTGTAGAACGCATCAGGTCCACACATGATGATTGGACGTAATGTTGTAAGAGATAAAGCAGCCCTTTTATAGCCGGTGAAGTACAAGCACACATGAACGTTCGCCGGTGCTTTTGGGGCACCGTAAGAAATACTAGCGAAACGAACACTGTAGGCAAGTAGTAAAACTTTTATGTCTGGCAAAATGTTTTCTTTACTTACAAACGTGCACTCTTGGAATTTCATTTCAACAACGTCGTTACTAAATCAATTGCCGCAATGCACTGTGCATCAATATGGGAAAATAAATGCTTCAAACTGTGTTTAATAAATTTCAATTTTAGTTTCACGACCCTATTATTAATAGTAAAGAACAAAGGAGTAGATACAGGAAAGCTTAGACTTGAATCCTGAACTAATACTATACAAACCTCTTGTAATAAAAAATATAGATAAGTATATTTACAGAAAATGTAATTCTTTTTATCCCCTACTTATGTGCAAACGTTTATTTTGATAATGAAGCAAATATCACATGTACATTGATAATACAACACAATATGTAATGTAGGGAAAATGATCATTCACCACTGAAGAAATTTCTTTTAAATAACACTAATCATTGAATATTTTATCTTCACATTCACAAAACGTATATGACAGTGACAGCAATACGATAACTCGAATCAATCTATCTAAATACTGTTGTAATTATACACTGATAAATTATGGGACCTTTGAGAACGAATATAGAATTTCAAGATGTTCTCTGCCCAAAACCATATAAATCATTAGACGGAATTACGACGAGATTCGAACCTGACGCAATTAGAATGAACGTGCACATGCTCCAATGACATATGTCATTTCCGGTTTGCTACACCTAAGACATCCAATTGTTTTACTTTAATGACGTGATAATATTAATAATAATAACAATAATAAAATATGTAATAAAAAACTGTTAAAACATATTGAAAGGAACGTTTTTTATAGACAATTATAAATGTATTATCAGTGATCAATAATCAATTTGTATATTACAATAGAATTATAACAATAATAATTATTATTAACATCATTATTATTGCGATTATTATTATTATCATCATCATCGTTATCATTATTCTCGGCATCAAGCTGTTTCGGCAACACGCCC
>BOPP01000126.1:1923785-1937149 GCA_017312745.1 Gryllus bimaculatus | reverse complement strand
GACGGATGCCTCGCAGTGTTCCTCCCGAGGGCACCGCAAGATACATACAGCCTAATTCGGCCTACTCCCGTCAAGGCCGCACGGCCGCATCGGCGCTAAGCCTAATATTTTCCGTCCCGTCCACTTCCCCTTACATTGATTGCTTCGTGCCATACTGTGGTCTCAAATGATGCGTGATAGATGTCGCTAATGATATGGTTAGTGGAAGGTGAGAATGTAGCAGCTGAGAGAAGGACGAAGGGCAAAGGAACTAAGGAAGCGAGAAAGAACTTCGAATCCCTTGGCCCACGCGGATGCTCGGATATAACCCCCTGGAATGCTAGTGCCGCTTGGAACTGGACATGACAGTTTCACGGTAGTGTCCCCGTTTGTACCTCCCATGGTCATAACAAGAATTACGGAAGTGTTCTTAAAAACGTCCAATGGCAATGAAATGCAATCCGCGTACAACAAACTGCTATCGATTTCTACTCGTTGCATTACCTCTACAAATTATTAGGGACTTATAAATGATCGTCGCGTGAGGGGGAATGTATTAGGCTGCATTTGTGCACATTAAATGTGCCAAAGATATTGTGTTTTGCTGCTCCGCGGAGAACAAATAAAAAACATTTGGATTCATCTTACAGAACAAAGAAAGTCGATATAGAGGCTGATAACAACCTGGAATTTTCATCGAATGCGAATGTTCATCTATCAATCGTTTCGATGCTTTCATATTAAATATTACCCAAAACACATTTAGACAAATGTGGTATAATAAACAACTACGATATAAATGTTGACGCAACCTTAAACTTTATATTCAGATCACAAACGTTGAAATATTAGTAAATGCGAGGTGCTGATATAGACGAAATTAGGGTACACTGTGTACATTCATCTGGGAAGTTGCACTCGCGAACAGCGAAGTCGTAGTCAATTAACGAGGAATGGGTAACTTGTAGTTATAGCTGCACAGAGCGGTTCAACAGCTCTCTTCGCTGGAAGTCTGAGCACGTGGTGAGAAACGTAGAGCAACATGCCGTTCTGCAAATGAGACAAGACTACAAGAGACAGTGAGTGTGTTCTGTCTTTATACTGCAAGCACCGGGCCACCTAACTTCCTGTTAACGTGTACCTCAATTTTTTCCATAGGCTAACAAATGTGGATCAGTATGTTGTTCTCATCCAGATATACATTACTCTGATGTATATCAAGACTAATCATACTTTAAGATTATAAAACTAACTACCGTATTGTTCTCCATAATTTCTACAAAAGAATCAATCCATTTTGTCGATGCTACAAAAAGGAGAAAACAGTGTAAGGCAGGGATGCATATCATATCAAAATTTAGAATTCAGTTTTTTCATACATTTTGTCTCTCTAGTTCGCATCATACATTATCAAACTCATCACTTTAACATCCTTAATCTTTTGCATCATATGATCCCTGAGAATATTCTTGACTATTGTAGTTAATAAACTTTGCCTTAACGTATCTTCTCAGATACAGACTTATCTAAACGCGTTTATTTGACAGTACTGAACGTGCCTTGTATTGTCTGGGCGCGGTTATATTCAACGATTGTTTTTCTTGCACTTCCACCGGCAGCCGTACTTCGCAAACGTGCCATTCAGCCCTTTCCCCATTTCTTTCGACGGATGTCCTGCGCTGCTTTCCAATCGACTGCCTAGTCTTGGAGCGTCTTGAGTATACGCACTGAAAAGAGTCCGCTAACTTCGTTTTTCCCTTTTTAGATACCACTTACTACGGCTAGTTTGGGATACGGAGATTTTGAAAAAGCCATGGGAAGGATTTCGTTATCGCTGTTATATTTTATAAATCTTGCAACTACAACATAATTTGATGTAGAGTGACTAATAACTTAAAAATAACTTTCTAATAGTTTGTAAAGCCCGAACGTGTAAATAAAAGTTAATTTATACCTTCTACAATCTTCAGCAGCAATGTAGCGTGAAAATAGACAAAAATCCAATCTTTTTTACGTTATGCTACAGGAGCTCAGCTATACAAGAAAGATTAGTAATTGTGTTTTTCGCCATTTCTTGATCGTTCGGACAAATATGGAATCTAGTACAGTATACTCTACAAAAAAAGTATTGTGAGTTACTGAACAAGGAATGTTTCTTTGTATAATAAAAGAACAGCCAATGAATGTAACATAATCATCATAAAAGAAACATATATAACCAAATATTAGTAGCTGAGTTCGATGCAGGGTAGATAACGGACCTAACGTATATCGAAGGAAAACAAGATTGGAATATTAACCTTGGGTCTTAAATGTATATGTATTTCCTGCGTGTGCCCTCGGATGCTCAGCTGCAATACTAGTATGAACAATGGGTTGCGCAAGCTTTTCCCGATAAATTACTTTACAAAATACTACAAAAAATGTACGAAATCCTTGTCTGGGCACGCAATTCTCTTAAAAATAAAAAATGAATTATTATTACTTATATTTATTTGATTATTACTATTATTTGCTAATGTGCCCAACAACACGGTCAAAATGAGTTAACCTAACACAGTAAGGACATTTGAAAAAATTCTTCTATTACGCTCGATTTCATGAAGCATTTTCTTCCCATCGGATGTCAACTATAACCAGAAGGCAAAGCACTAAATCGGTTCAGTGCCAGCCACGAATGCCGGCCCCTCCGCCGCCGGTGCAGGCTGGCGAGCGGCTGTGGCGTCTGGGGTGGCGGCGGGGCCGCAAGTCGCAGACGCAGCTTCAGCAGCCGTAGCGCCGTGTCACGGGCGCAGCAGGGCGCCCGGGCAGGGCCGGGCACGCTCATAACTCCGCTGAGCGTGATCTCTGCCGCCCGACGGCCTCGCGCTAGGAATGACGCGCGCCGAAGGACGCGACCCGCCGGCTGGCGTCATGTGGCCGAGGTGCGAGTGCGGCGCGCGCGCGGTCGCGGCCTGGGGACGGCGAAGGGCCGCCGCGGCGCGGCGGGGCATTCGAAGCTGAAGGGGCGGCCGCCGGGAGGCGCAATGTTTATTTATGATGGCGGTAGTGCAATGAGTCGAAAGTGACGTAACGATGAGAATACAAGATAATTATGGTCACGTTGGGGAGTGCGCCAACAATTGGAGTTTACGAGAGTACAAATAGGAGAACAACCTCAATTTCTTACAGTAGGTTTTTCCTTTTCATGTAATTCGAGGACAATAATTCAAATGTAGAGCATGAATGACGTTAAAATTACAATGAAGAGTTCATATGTTTACATCATGACCTATCGGTTTTATCTCAATTCTCTTGCGGGAAGTCTCATCTCTATGGCATTTTGGAAATCCGGTTACTCTTGAATCTATGTTGACAAGAAGCTGGTAGTATCAAATCATGGAATTATGAAGCACCTTGATCACTATCTTGCTGCCGGCAGTCTTAGTACTATCGTAGATAAATTACATAAAATACTTAGAAATAATTGTTACGTGCACCATCACTAAAGGCTAAGACACAGGTGGTGCCATGAAGGCCGAACACTGCATACATGCTGCATAATTGTCTTTGTGGAGCCACACGGTTTACCAAGGAACTACCATTCTCATTTCCAAGCTTACCAATAATTATTTCACCTTCTCTCATCGTCAGATTCCTTAGACCACAGTGATGGGATATAATGAGACTCTCAACAACCTAGAGTTAAAACGTAGCGGAACACCCTAAGTAACAAATGTGCGATGACATACCATTGTGGATGGAAAACGACTGCTACAGCTGATGAGAAATTTGTTGGCGTGCATTGGTGACACCGTTGCACAGAGGGAAAACCAGTTCATCTACTAAGTTGTAATTGTGCTTAGCCAGAACGAGTAATCCAAATGGAGAGCTTTGCACACATTCCCTTGAAAAATATGACAAATCGTTAGTTGTGTCGATCAGTCGTTAGGCAGGATGCTGCGATTAGGGAGGATGTAGTCAAGGGAGAGTCGACACGAAGAATTTTGCTAATAGTGAAGCGGTGCTGGAAATGCCGCGTCACAATGTGTCATGAGGTCTTCGTTTTGTCATGATTCCTCTCGAGATGTTGATTTCGCAAGCGGTTGATATTGCTTTTACAACGAATTAGGAGAGATATAAAAGACTGGACGTACCGCCATCAACGCAAAGGTTGTTCCCTAACAGTTCGGAATTTCCTGCCGTGTTCAAGGGAGGTCCAATCGCCTCCGGCAGTTTCCTGGCATGGCCGGGGTCGCTCGCCCGACCCCGGCGACAGCGGAGCAGCGAAGCAGTGAGCAGTGCGAGCAGCGAGCAGGCGAGCAGCGAGCAGCTGAGCAGGCGAGCAGAGGACAGGCGGCGGTGCGAGCGGGCGACGGAAGCGGCGCTGTCGCGGCGTATAAAGCGCTTCGCGCTGGCCGCGAGGGCCGCGGGGCCGAGAGGCGTTCGCAGGATGTCCGGCGGCGGGGGCGGCGGGGGCGGGCGGGGCGGGGGGCGGGCGCGCTGGAGGCAGGGCTTTGGGACGTCGATAGCATCGCGTCGGAACCGGGCCGCGCTTTTCCCTCGCGCGGCGCTGCGCGCGCCAGCGCCCGCCAGGCGAACGGCCCCTGCACGCCATGCGCCAGGACGCCGGACGCCCCGCCCCGCCCCTCCTCGCCGATTCTGGATAGTTACTCATACTGCCGAGCCGGAAGGTCAGGTGCTACGCAAATACCGCCCGAAAGTTGCGGATGGGAATGTAGTAAAGCCCAGCCCCATCAAGCGTTGGGATTCATAAATCTGTCCATTGCTTCTACCTACTGGGTCATATTGTTCACAACAAAGAACATTGCGGGAGATGACAGATTTAGAACGGTCGAAGGCTTGTCTTGAATTTCAGATAATAGAACTGCAGTCCCATCCGGCAACGACATATGTAGAAGTCTTTTGGGGATTCCATGCACACGCGCGCAAAAGCGCATGGGCTCGGGAGGTTCTGTCTCCAATTCCTTCATCTGAGTCTCTGGGTGCACACCTTCATGTCTCGAACCGTGTCCACGCACACAGGTAAGATAAGGTAAATAGAGCGATATACTAATAACATGCGAATTCAAAAATGAGCAAAGATTACCAAAATAAACAAAGTTTTGAGAAAGAGTCTAAAATCGATGGATCTGCTACCTTTCTGACTTTCAAGTCCTCGTTTTCGTTTAACACTCCTTGTCTTTTGTGACAGCTCGTTTCGTAGCTGACATCTATATCCTAAGGCTTCTCTCGGATCACTATCTCGCAAATGCCTCAAAATCCAGAGCAAATATGGAGACAAAGACCATCAAACATAGACCACCAAATAAAAAACTACAAATGCTTAGTATCAAAATTACAAACAGAGCAAGAAACGTAAAGTAATATTTTATTACTTTCATAAAGAGATTTATATCCTTCAGTACGTAACTTCCGATAACTTAACTATATGTTATCTATCCTATTATCAGAACTTGATACAACCAGATGGGATTATTTCATTTCGACCTGTCCTCGAATCTTGCGGGGTGGACGCGGGCTTGGGTTGCTGGGCTTGAACACCGGCTTGTACACGGGGGCTTGTACGCGGGGCTTGAACAAGAATTTCGACGTGGGCTTGAAAGTTGAGGTTGACCGCATGGCTTAAGATAAACGCGAAGCTTTTTCAATGGACTTGGACGGGGGCTTGGACCGGGCTGGACGGGGCTTGGACGGGCTTGGACGCGGGCTTGGACCGGGGCTTGACCGCGGGGCTTGGACGCGGGCTTTGGACGCGGGGCTGGACGCGGGGCTTGGAGCGCGGGGCTTGGACGCGGGCTGGACGCGGGGTTGGACGCGGGGCTTTGACCGGCTTGGACTGCGGGCTTGGACGCGGGGGCTTGCGACGCGGGGCTTGAGCGGGCGGGGGCTTGACGAGGGGCTGACGCGGGCTTGGACAGCGGGGCTTCGGACCGGGGGGCTTGGACGCGGGGTCTTGGACGCGGGGCTTGGAACGCGGCGGACCGGCTGGGGTGGACGCGGGGCTTGGACGCGGGGCTTGGACGCGGGGGCTTGGACGCGGGGCTTGGACGCGTAGCGGGCTTGGACGCGGAGCTTGGAGCGGGCTGACGCGTGGCTTTGGATGCGGGCCTTGGACACGCGGGGCTTGGACGCGGGCTTGGACGGGTTGGACGCGGGCTTGGACGCGGGGCTTGGACGCGGTGGCTTGAGCGGGGCTTGACGCGGGCGTGGACGCGGGCTTGACGCGGGGCTTGACGCGGGGCTTGGACGCGGGGCTTGGACGCGGGGCTTGGACGCGGGCTTGACGCGGAGCTTGGACGCAGGGCTTGGACGCGGCTTGACGAGGGGCTTGGACGCGGGGCTTGGACGCGGGCTTGGACGCGGGGCTTGGGGGCTGACGCGGGCTTGGCACGCCGGGGCTGGACGCGGGGCTTTCCGGCTGACGCGGGAACTTGGCCGGGCTTAGACGTTGGGCTTGAACGCGGACTTGGTCACGGGTTGGACGCGGTTTTGGACACGGGGCTTGGCACCGGGTTGATGGGACGCGGGCTTGGACGAGGGGCTTGGCGCGGGGCTGGAAAGAGTGCGCGCAGGAAGCGAGCGCGCAACGGACGCCCTCCGAGGGTGAAAGGGCACCGCGCACCTGGCCGGCGGCTTGTTCCCGCCGAGCGCTTTTCGCCTCCTGGCAACACGAGCGGATAGCAGCTGGGCGCAGCTTGCTCCGCTGTCCGCACACCTGTTCCCGGCGCCGTGGACATTGCGAGGCTGTAATGCGGCGACACCCCTCACTTTTTCTCCCGCCGATGACGCATGTTGGCAGATGTAGTTACTGACTATTGGAATATGGTTTGTATGATGACGGTGGCAAGAAGTAGTGTCAAGACTACGAGAGTTAATAGGTTTACTGACTCAATACTTAAATTGTGTATTATCGATAGCTCGCTTTGATCTGCCTTAACTAGTCCCGAAAACGAATTTTTATCTTGCCAATTGTTCAAAGATTAAAGAGGGTAATAGTGTGATAGTTGTGCAAATGATATGTCTGGACCAGAACGGCTTGTTAGCACAGTGAATTCTATAAGAGATGTTACCTCGAATTCCTCAAGCTCCAAAGTATACGCGTCCGAAGTGCACTTCACAATCAAGTACAAAAGCAAATCAATCTCCTCCTGTTTAATTGGTTAGGTAATTAAAAATGGGGCTGCCAAAAGTTAAAGTGACAAACACTAGCTTGTATATTTAGTATGCGTCTATATTACAACACAATCCTCCTCTATCTTCTCTCGTGAATAGCCTTTAGGACTGCATCAGTCTGAAATCTTTCAGATACCATTTCGAAAAATATGCTTTCACTAGACTTAACCACGTGCTTAGCAATATTTCGAATAACTTGAAAATAATTATGAAGCTCGAGTGACAATACACTATGGAAAATAAAAACAATGACGTACATGTACTCCGTGAGGGGTATGCATGTTTTTATAAATTAGTTGCTACTTAATAGGTTCTGACGCAACGTGAACGGCAGGACGCGTTGGAATGCAAGTTTTCTTATGAGCACTTGACGGGACGTTTAAGACGCATCGCAAAGGCATACAATCGGAGCGAAGTTCGTGTTTGTTTTGCCGAGATGCATGACTGCGCAGTTACGTTCTCCTCGGCCTCGTGTGTTGTTGTTTGCTGCAGACTTGCAGGCACCTCAGCCTGCCTAAATAAAAATACATTAAGCTCCACTCATGCCTATTCTTGTGTTGATGGATTTCTGTTTGCGGCTGTCATGACACTCACGGCCAGGTCCTGACAGTTGAAAGTATGAGTTTTTTAGGCATTATGAGAAGATGAATGATCGCGAAGCTTGTCTCTATTCTGTGATTTAAAAAAGTTCGAGGTAGATCGTGATGTACTTAACTGACCACACATTGTGTCCGGAATAAAACAAAATATATATTAACTTTGTTAAAAATATAGTTTTACCGTCTGAAATGTGCAAGAGTCCAAGCTTCCTTCATTCATTCCATGGATCGAAATGATCACTTGCCAAATCGATTACGAAAAATTCCAACTTCAGGACTCAGTCAAGTTGCAAATGAAATCACAAATTTTTAAAAGTTATCAAAGAATGCAATTTTATTGAATTCGCTATTGTTCTGCCGCTCCGTCATCGAAATTAAAGACTTCCTCACCTCTCAAGCCACATACAGCGCGGCGTTCGCCAAAAAACTGAGTATGTCTCGTCGGACGGCCAACGTCACGCCAGTTTCATTGGCCGATGAACCGCGGGTGGTCCCCGGCGGCGGCGCCGCCCGCGCCTCCGTCGCGCGGTTGCACCCGTCCCGCGACAAGACATGCGGGCCGCGCGCCGCAGAGCGAAGGGCTGCGGCGAGGCGGAGGCCGCCGAGGGCCTTCATGGATGGGGATGCAAATGAGGTGCGGCTGCGTGTGGCGGAGGCCTGCCCCCGCTCGGCCGAGTGAGACGCGGTTTCCCGCCCCTCGCCGCCCGCTCCGCGACCTCGCCTCCCGCCCCCGCCCCCGCCCCGCCCGCCAGGCGCCGGCGACACGCTCCCCCCGGGCAGCCCGCCGTGCCTCATCGCTCTTCTCGACGCGGCGGCTCGCGAAACGACACGCCGGCCTGCCGCCGCGCGCCGCTCAGCCAGCGGCCCACGATCGCCGACGCCGTTTGGAGGCGGGGGTTTACCCTGGCGAGCGTCAAACTGGCAAGTTCTTTTCGTTTTGTCGCAATTCATTACTTGGCTGGGTGAGATAGCGTAAATTATCTAACGCGTGCAAGATGCTGATTCCTCCGAGGTTTTTTCTAACGCTGATTTTGTACTATTCTACAAAATAATTTTCAAATTGATAAGGCGCTGTTTATATTTTGTATTTATTAGTGTGCCTGGATGAGAAGAAATATTTCCTAAATTTATGGAATAAGACTTCCTTAATCCTACTCGTTGACTGTATCTATAGTAGGACCGATTGAGTACAGAGGACTGACTTAACGTTCACAGAATTCCCGAGAAGCATTGAATGTGGAATATTACTGTGAGTTTTCACCTTACATAAAATTATATACAGCCATATATTTAAATACCAAAGTGTGAAAGAAAAGTGCTATTTGCTGATCCTCTACGTTCGCTACCTTCCTTCTGGAAAATTCCATGTAATAATTTCCATGTCGTAAGCTCCATGAGTGTTTTGAACACTTCGCAAGATAGAGCGCTGGATTTGAAATTTAAATCTCCGTCTCTCCGCCAAGCAAATCAGCTAGGTCAATTATTCTTACTTGAAAACACCGGTGGCATAATTAGCACTTTGAAAGTGTGTAGTATGTAGAATTTTCGCCTAGTTTATATTCTTTTATTTTGCATAAAATACAATCCAACAAGAAAGAACGATTCCTTGAAGTCCGTATAACCATACTGGTCAACTGGATTGAGAGCGATTCTTTGTAGAACGCATCAGGTCCCACATGAGTGATTGGACGTCAATGTTGTAGAGAATAAGAGCACACCTTTTATAAGCGGGTGAAGTACCAACGCACACATGAAAGTTGCGCGCGGGCTTTTGGGGCACCGTTAAGAAATACTAGCGAAACGAAACACGTTAGGCAGTAGTAAAACTTATGTCTCGGCAAATGTTTCTTTACTTACAACGTGGCACTCTTGGATTCACGAACGAACCGTAGTTACTTACAATCAATTGCCGCAATGCACTGTGCAATGCAAATATGGGGAAATAAAGCTTCAAACTGGTGGTTAATAAATTTGTCAATGTTTAGTTTCACGACCCTATTATTAATAGTAAAAGAACAAAGGAGTGATCAGGAAAGCTTAGGACTTGAATCCTGAACTAATACTATACAAAGCCTCTCTTGTAATAAACATAATTAGATAGTATATTTACTAGACAAATGTAATTCTTTTTATCCCTACTTATGTGCAAACGTTATTTTGATAATGAAGCAAATATCACCATGATATTGATATATCAACACAATGATGTAATGTAGGGAAAATGATCCATTCACTCACTGACAGAGAACTTTCTTTTACGAATACAAATCAAACTCTATGACATAATTCTATTCCCTTCACCATTCCCAAAACGTTATATGACAGTGACAGTATAGAACAAACCTAATAATCGAATAACGGGTCAATCTCATTCAAATACTGTTGACTTATATCTATAATTATGCGGAACCTTGAATACACTATAGAATTTCAAGATGTTTCTCTGCCCATAAACCATATAAATTCATTAGACGGACTTACGACGAGTTGAACTGACGCAATTAGAATGAATGTGCACACGCTCCAATGACTAATGTCATTTCCGGTTTGCCTACACGCTAACGACATTCCAATTGTTTTACTTTAATGAGCATTGATAATGATTAATAATAAAACATAATAAAAATATGTTTAAAACTGTTCTAAAACATATTCGAAAGGATACGTTCTTTATCTAGAGCCAATTATAAATGTATTATCAGTGATCAACTAATCAATGTTGTTAATTAGCAATAGAATATAACAATAATAATTATTATTACATCATTATTATTGCGATATTTTATTATCATCATCATCGTTATCATTATTCTCCGGCATCAAGCTGTTTCGGCAACACGCTGCCGCCCAGCGTCAACGGTGACCTGGGGCTTGGGGCGTTCGGCGCGCGCCGTCCGTCGAAGGCCGCGCGAGTTCCGGTGGCGCCGTCGCTGCGCGCACGCTCGGGCCGCGCGCATGCCTCGGCGCCAGCTGCGGGTCGCTGCGGGCGGCGGCGGCGGCGCGGCGCTGGCGGCGGCGGGCGCGCGTCGTGCGCAGACGCCGCGGCGCGGGCGCCGGTGCGTCTGCGCGCTGCAGCCGGAGACGCGCGGGCTCCGCGTCGGGCGGCGCGCACGCCGCGCGCCCGCCGCCGACTCCTGCCGCTACCGGGCCGCCCGTGCACGCCCCCGGACGGGCCCTGCCGCCGCCGCCGCGCAGACCGCTCTCGGCTCGGACGGCCCGCGAGGCCGTCTCTCGCGCGCACGACGGCGGGCGAAATAGTTGGGCGGCGATTATGACGATTTGCGATATGATGATTTGCGATATGACGATTTAAAGTATTTTATTTCAGACGAATTGCATTTGCTTTTCTGACCGATTGTCTATGAAGTGCTGATTTTTCACCTGCTCGAATGATGTTGACACGCTAATAAAGACTCGAAACTTCGAGGAAGTTAACTATTTTTGTATTTTTAATTTCGAAGTCGTATGTTTTTGAAACGTCTTGATATGTAATAAATAGTGGTAGTAATGCATTCGTTTGGTTTCTCTTCTTGGTCTATTAAGTGGTCATTAAATAAAGAAGTGAAATTAGAATTAAACAAATGTTAACTACAGAGTATCAAACGAATTGAACATCATGCAATAATGATACATTGTTCTATCACTTCTATTATATACTACTAAAAGCCTGTATGCTTGGAAACAATTGATGAAGTTCTTCAATGTCTTTGACAACTAGATCGAATTTTTGATTATTTCTGTGGATCCACTGGTTAAAAGATGAGCTGAAGCTTTGCTTCGCTTGTGGATACTATATATTCTTTCCTCAGCCCCTAACCGCCACATACGTTTGAACCTAATGAACAATATGTTGTTTTTCTGAAACACACCGATATCCGATAACATGATCACTGTATGTGGCAGGCAAGTAAGTTTTGTATTCTTCATTCTTATACTTGCCCTTTGCATCGTCACGTTATATCAGGGTGGGCCCTAATTTTTTGACACCTCCTTCAGATTCAAGTTCTAACGTGGTTATTAGAGTCAGCCATTCGTATAGGGAGTCGCGGTAAGCATTGACGGGGCCGAGGCGCGGAGGAGACTTGACGTCGCGTCACGACCAGTTTCTTCGCAATCGTCCGCCGAGGAGCCCCGCGCATGATTAGCCCGCGCCTCCTCCGCAGGCGACTCATTAAGTGGGGCGCGGCGGCGGGGGGAGGGGGAGGCTCATGCGGCGCCAGCCATTGTCTTGTTGGTGTAATGACGAGCGCCCCCTCCCCCGAACCTTCGGCCGTTGCCTCCGCAGCGCCGCTACCCGGAAGGCCAGGTGTTCGAGTCCCAACGGAGGCGGATTTTCAACACTCGCTGTTTCGCTAGGACGAATCCAGCCACTGTCGAAATTCTAGCTGAGCGGGAGTGTTCCCTGGTTTCTACGATCAATGCCAGCTGAATGCCGGAGAAATAGCCCGACCAACGGGCTGGGAGGTTCCCCGCTGCGGCAGATAACGCAGAAATGCCGCGAGCCGACGTGTAGTCGGCGCTGGATCTCACGTCTCCGCTGGTGATGAACATTTCTACTTCCGTGATATAATATGCACTAAATTTACGGGTCTAATGACAGTAGTAGTTGACGCTCCTGGAAACCAAATATTCAAATACACAACAATCAATCAATCAATCAATGAAGCAAATCCCCTGTAGGCTGACTAATTACGGATGGCACAGCACGGGCACTGACTGCTAGTGGCGACAGGAATTGACTAGTTGGGTGACGAACTCTTCGGACTTCGAACTTGCATAGGAGATACCATGGCTTTCACTTCTACTTCCTCACTTCACTTCTCATTATTGGACTACAACTCTTGTAGACTACAGATCATTATTTTCGTGATTTGGTAGTTCATACATAGAAAAAAATCATACACGTTTTGAAAGAAAGATATTATGACCAGTGAAACTATTTTACTTCAGTTGTGATTTTCTATATATGATCAGAACACACTACGTAATTCACAAAGGGGTAAGATACGCGTGATAAAATATTGTTGAAGATGCGATGGAAAACATCACCAAGAACACATCTCTTTCACATGTCCATTTTGTTTGGGTCCCCTAAAAATCTTCTTCCCACGGTATATTAAAGAACTACTACAGAACATTTCATGGCTAAATTTTATAGATATATATGTTTGACAAAGAACATGGCATTAATGCGTTTTGATTATTTTATGGACTATTAAACGCCAAAAAATCAATACGAAATATACTAATGGTAAATGTAAAATGTGAAGCAATTGCGTCGCACATTACTTTTGTTTTCACTCAATTTTCTTTTAGAGGCTTTATGTACTTCCCACCCACAAAAACAAGAGCGTGTCAATTGGGTTACGAAAAAAGTATACGCCAATGCACTAAGAAAGTTACTCTACTGGACACGAACTTTCTGTCGATTTTTTCACGAAACATCAACTGTCTGCTTGAGTTTACCTCACACCTTTCCGTGCAACAAATTTCATTCGACGACTTCCCATGAGAGCTCAGAGCCTCAAACGCGTACTCGCGTGATTTTCTTTCGCAACTCCCATCGAAGTCCCGTCGATGCGGAGGTGGAGTGGTGTCCGGGCGGAGGGG
>BOPP01000126.1:1900404-1915934 GCA_017312745.1 Gryllus bimaculatus | reverse complement strand
CCCGCCTTACCAATCCCCCTCGCGACATGCGTCTTTTCGCCGTGACCACACGTCCACATCTGCTACATTTATTCTCATATTTACATTTGATTTAATCGATATTATTTATCTTCTTTATTATATAATGTATTTATAAATGTATAATTAAACAAATTTTATTACAGTCTTTGATAATAAAATAACATTTTGATAAGACTTTTGAGAGTCTCTAAACTTTACCTTTTTCCTTTAAGTCACGGCCTCTACTCAAAACTGGTTATATTTTGATCGGAAATGGACCGATTGATAAAGCTCTCGGTATAGCTGAATCACCACCATCAAATTGCAAAGCAACTTGAATCAATGATGATGAGGATTGACGAAAGGAAGTGAGGTGCGCGAATAGTTTAGGGTCGACTAGGTTCGTTTAGGTTCGATTTCTCACCGGCGGTCCAGAAAGCATTTGAGGGGCACCAATTTCAGTTCGGACCCCCGTAACTATTTGTGAAATAATATTTTAACTGTTAGCTTGAAATAAAAAAAAATACTCAAAACACTGCATTGGATATGTTGAGATCTGTATATGTTAATTATTTTGATTAAATTGAATAAAATTACAATAAAACTTTTCTTGGGGGAGGGTACCCCTCCCTCTTGATCCGCCACTGCCAATACCTGAGGTGGCAGTGCAGATTATACTTAGATTTATTTATAATGGTACGACGTTTAATCAAGCTGTTGCGGTGACATCCAATCGGGGGCTTGAACAGCATCATAGTGATGTCACTGTAGTGATGTTCAAACTCCGGGCTGGATGACACCGTAACAGCTGACTTACGTGAAGTGCCGCTACAAATAAATCGAAGTGTCAGAGGTCACAAGCTCACGGTGAGCGCGGGAGCAGAGCCATCGGCGGCTTCTCTGTCGGTGCCCTCGGCGTCGCCGTCGCCCTTCCGTCCAGCGCCCGTTTGTCACTCCCCGTGTCTTGCGCGTCTATCGAACTCCACAGCGCGCGTTCACACCCGCACGGTCGCCCCGGCCGCCCCTTTGCGTGCGCTCGCCTTTAGCATCGGCCGGCCCTCGCATCAGCAGACCACTGCCACACACAAACTCACTCGTGGATATTACAATAGATCACAGGTGATAAGTAGTGAACACGGAAATACCTTTAGATGCTCTATTGGAAATGTTATTTGAGAAATTATAACCGTGCCTAATAGATCGTTATTAATGAGTTGGGAATGTTGTACATTCTCGTGGAGGAAAAAATAGTAAAATTAATTCTTTCGGCAAAATCAATTTATCCTTCACAATTAACACACCTCGGAAAAGCAATATCATGAGTGTGTGTTACTATGAACAGTTGATCTTCTGACTTATAGAAACGCATTTTCATTTAGCTAATTTTTTAACAACATTTATAATACTTTTTAAAAACTTTGATTTAGTTTTAGTTTATGTGCAATATATATATACTTTAGGAATTTTTGGAGCAAATAAATTTTACTAAAATTTTTAATGAAATATAATTACTTGTTTATTTTTAATTTCAACTCGTGATCATTAATACAGATTTTTTATAATTGTAACATCGTATTTTATTATTTTATTTGCTTTAAAATTGAAATATACTACTATTTTATCAATTCATTCTAATTTATGTGAACAGAAATCCTTTTCATATTAATAAAAAATATTTGCTATTCAAAAAGAAACTTTTAGGCAGCGTATATGCCACACCATTTAGCAAACATGTTAATGAAGAATATCACAAAATCATATATCTTGTCTCGTCTGGTATTGAGCTGTTATTATCCAAACTACATCTTTTTTTATATCAGAGTTATAAAATGCTATTTTGCAGTGATAATTAATTTGTGTGTTTTATTCGTTAATAGGATGTCAGGCGTAAAAAACGATAATATAGAAACTTTTGATGAAAAGGGACAAAAAAAGTCTGGTTGATATACATGAGTGATTTAGAAAAATAATTAGATGTAATTTACGATTTATTATAGCGTCAGTTTATAATACACACCTGGACAAAGTATATTTAAATCCTTTTCACAAAATTGCATAGAATACAATTGTAAGCAGTTCTTCTTGGTGAAAAACAACTGCCAACAGGTCAGAACCAGTCTTTTTCACTTTAGTCGCAGTGAATGCAAGAGATGCGTTGTGTTGTTTTTAGTGTAAGAGATGATCGCCGAGTAACACAGCTCGACCACCCTGCGCGGGACTCGTAAAACGCATACACACGGGCTGGGCAACCCCACAGAGAGCAGCCTAGGGCGTTGCATTTACGAGATAACATTTACGGTAGTTAGGGGGAAAAGTTTACAATCTTGTCATTAATACGCGTAAAAGATCTAAAACCAGTTCTCTGCTACTGGAAACTATTTTATTTCATGTTAGTAACGATCTCGAAGAGAGTAGATACAATTCACATTCAGGAACCTCAATCCTACACCTTTCATTATGCCTATTTCCGGCAAGAGAGTAGGTTACTGGAACAACATGCAACAAGAAAGGCCTGAACGAATTGCTAACTCTGGGAGACTGAAAAGAAAATGAATTGGTCATTAAAAGCTTTATTCGTGTATATAACGTTTAATACATGGAGAAGAGAATTTTATGATACTGAGATGAAATTACGGTTCGAGGAGGAATCACGAAACAGGAAAATATTTTCCTAACGTGTAAGCTTTTCTAATAAATTTTTATCAGCTAAATGGGGTCCCAAAAGTATCTACGACTGTTTTTCTGATCTATTACCATGAACTCATATGTGAATACGAGAAGCACATTCTACATTATGGAAGTTAGAAAGTTATTTTATAAGACTTTCAGTGTATTATTTCACGTGAAATGTGAAAAAATAAAGAAAAAATTTATCATTGATCAAGGAGATATTTACAAATAACGAAGCTTGAGTAAAGCCAAATTATATAGTATTTTGTAAAACTTAATTTTCAGCTACAAGTAACATCAATATTTTGCGTGGAAATGAATTCCGTTAATAGAAATAAACGAGTATGGAATGAAAAATACTCAAACATTGATTTAAAGGATTTCCCAATCTTAAACAAAGAAAATGATACATTCGTTGAAATAACAAACTCGTAAATAATTGGGATTTATCATAATCATCATGGTATCAAAATCATTCACAAAACGCTCCAATAGCGTTACTTGGACAGAACGTGAGCTCGGTCATTGGTACGAACATCACGATCGGCTACCTTACAGTATGAAGCACATCGCGACAGTCCGCGCGACGGTACGACATACCGGGAATATATTTCCTCGTGGGCGTCGTGCCAGGGTTCTTGTAGATACCGTCACGAGGCGCGGCGCGCCGCGAGTGTTGCCGTGACGAGAGCCCACCCACCTGTCCGGCCCGCATGGGCTCCTCCCGTCCTCGGCGCCGGCGCGGGGCTGGCGTGGCGCATAGCTGCGGCCAGGGGGCAGGCGGCGGGAGGCGGGGACGGCGGGCGGGTGGGGGCGCGGTCTGCGGGCGGCGGCCGGGGGGCGCGCTGCTGCAGCGGCGGCGGCGGACGGAGGAGTCAGGGGCGCCGAGGCGGGTTAGCGCGTGTATGACAGGCGACGGTCAGACCCGCCGACAGGGTGCCGGACGAAGCCCCGTGGGGCCGTCGCGTGCGCAATCGTGCCGCCACGCCCGCTGCCTCCGCGCCACGGCTAGATCGTAATGCCATCGAATTTTTACGTCTTCGTGTAACTGAGGGATGTACGCATTATTCCACAATGAGTGTGGTTGTGCAAGTGGAACGTCACCGCTTTCTGATGCAAAATTCATACACAAACCACATCTTTACCTATTCGTGGAATATTAGTCCTGGCACACAGTACAACAGAATATTTTGTAAAGAATGCAAGGAGATTATTGTGTCTGTTAAAATTTTATATTCGTTAATGAAGTTTAAAAGACTTTTTTTTAAGAAGGAAAGGAATTTTGGAACAAAATATTAAGAATTCTCATAGAAATGGTACAATATCGTAAATAAGAATTTGAAAGTTCTATGTGTCTCACCATGTAGCGCTCGAATTTCTGGTATTGAATACGATCACTACTGTTTTGAGGAAACAGAGGGTGTGGCGAAAACAGTGGTTTTAAATTAACCGTTTTCCTTATTCGATGTAAAGGACTGTTTTAATATACCAAAACAGGTGACAGATTATCATTGACATTATAATGATGAGAAAAGTGCATTGGTGGGACGTAGTTATGAAAATGTTATTAGATAAAACTCGGTATTTTGTAAATTTCCTGTCAGTCTTTGTATTCGGGGTGTTTTAAATTAGCTTCTAGAGCGATAGGTCGGAAATGTTAAACTATCTCGGAACTCAGGGGCTCGTAAATCCGGCACGAGCGCCCCTCGCCACACGATTCCGGGCCACCTGGTTGCGAGGCTGCCAAGTCGGCCGCAGCGGAGCCTAGCCATTAGCGCGAAGTCAGGCTCCGCCGGTGTCTCCATCATACCACCCCAGGCACGTGACCCTCCGGTGCACCGCCACCCCACTCACGTCATCCCCGAGAGCCGCCTTCTACTCCGTCGTGCGGCGGAACTCAAGCTCGCTCTTCCCGCTCGCCCCCCGCCTCTCCCGCGTCCCTTACCGCGCCGCCACCGATTGATTCTGCTTCCGTCTCGGGACAACTTGGCTATCTCTCGTGACTTCCCGGGCGTCTGCCCCGCCACCCCGCCCGCTCCCGCTTCTCCCGTCTCCCGCCTCTCCCCGTGACCCTGTCCCCCGGCGTGTCGGCGCAAAACATTCCGGCGCCGCGGCTCCCCGTGTTTCGTCAAACCTCCGGCGGGCGACAAAACTCCAACGCTCCCAACGCTTTGCGCCCGATGAAAGTCGGCGATTCTCCTCTTAGCGCCCTCCGCCCTTGCGGGCTTTTCTTCCTTTGCTCCTCTTGCTTTCACCCTGCTCTGCGCCTTCGCGTCAGCTCAGGCAAAATTGTCGACGGTATAGCCTCTCGACAGGCACATTCTGATCTCGTATAATCTCGCTTTATGTCTTGTTCTAACTGAAGGGCCGATAGAAAGGTTTAAATTAATCTAACAAGTGCATATTTGAAAGTCATTTCGTTTCTAGTTTCCTGAAGGTTATGGATATTCAGAAATGTTAATCTGTATGGCGCGAAGTCAATATAAAGATCAACAGTCAATAACATTGCAATTATTACACAGTTCACGTACAAAAACAATGCACTGGCTACCTAAATTGAAAGAGGAAATAAAATAAGAATGATAGAATTGCATTTTTCTTATCACTACAGTCATTTAGCTAAACAAACGAGGTAAATTTCGAAAAAAATCAACAAGAAAGGAAGTGTGAATCAAGTCAACAACACTAGATGCATCCAATACCGTACGTGTCCCTTATGAACCATTGGCGGCGAGTTACTAAATAGCGCCGTTCTTTCTTCGTGGAGATTAATTGTGGGAGGTTCGTCAAGGTGTGGTTAGACAACCTCCCAGAGGGCAACCGTTCGAAAGCTGCGCCGAGGGGCGTCCGGCAACCAATCCGGACACTCGCCATCGCCTCGCGCACAAACGCAGCCTTCATGCCGGACGTGACTGACCCTGTACACACTTCCCGTTCTGAAGGCATTTATATAGAATGTGAGAGTAAGTAAGTTGCACACGAGGCCAAGTAGCGAGCCCCCGCGAAAACCCGGTTTGTGGGGCGGAGCCGCGGATCGGACACCGCGCCGCCCACCCAGCCCGACCACACGTCTGCCGCGGGCGCTGCGTCCACCACACTCGTCACCCTCCGCGCAGCTCCCACGCGCCCCCGCGCCGTCCATGCCTCCCGCAGCCTTGTTTACAGCCCCGAACAAAAAAAACAACACCGTTACCTCATACAAATGATGTAGCGCGTCTTCCACTCGGTCATGGAATCCCTGTGTCTCGAGAGAACATGTTAATTGACGCAACCTTTATAATAAGTTGCCATTTCACTGGGGGGATTTCTCACGCGGCCTTTTATATATATTATATATAATATAATTAATAATATTCCACCATGAAAATTACTTTGATCATTGACGATGACGAATCATTTTCGTTCGAACCGGGTTAATACAATCGCAGCGCAAGCCAAAGCTAATAGAGTCGCGGCCGCTCTGCCAACATCCGACGCAATACAGAGTTAAATAAATTTTTTTCATTACGTGCCGCTATCAAGACGGCTGCAGGAGCGGAGCCCACGGCGGGGGGGCGTCGGCGAAACAAAACTGCTGTTCGCGCGCCGGCGCCCGGCTTCGCACGGACCTCGGGAAATATGTTTCCCATCGCCCGCGCAGCGGCGGCGGGCGGACGCACGCGGGCGGAACAGGGCGAGGACGGGGCAAGGGCGGGGTTGGGGGCGGGGGATGGCGCCGCGTCGCAACCGGGAAACGAGGGCCCGCACGTATTGGTGCGCAAGTGAGGGAGAGCACGCAGGCGGGGCATCATGAAACGCGCGGCGGAGGGCGGGGCGGGGATGAAGGGAAGTGCAGCGGGGGCGGGCGCGAGGATCTAAATTCCACCGGAGTCGCCGTTGCCCGCGGCGAGCGGTTAATTTCAAAGCAAAGAGAGGGAATGAAGTGGACTCCACTAGGCCTATTGTTGTCTTAATGACGAAACATTTGCATGATTGTTCATTACGGGTTTTCTTTTTCGCTCTCGTGGGCCCGGAGGGAGACGAGGCGAGGCGAGGCGCCGGGCGGCCCGAGACGCTTAATGTGGTATCCAAACAGAGCCATTAGCGACCCTACATATCATTAGGTTCGCGGGCGGTGGGCGGTGGGCGGCGGCCGTTGGGCGGTGGGCGATGGCTGACGTCTGCCGGTTTGCAAGTGGTATGACCTTAAGGGGGGGCGAGGGGATGAGCGTAGGACGAGCAACTTTGAAAGCGATGCACACTGCTTCGTCTTTCGGAATGAATGTCGCTTTACATTCTACATACTACATCAAACCATTCACCGGAAGGGGGTGCGTGCAGCATGAACAACTTCCAATGAGACCGACGCTACTTCGGCTTTCGGAATGCATGTGGCTTTATATTCTACAAAATGTATCAGACCATTCACTTATTGTTTCTCAGAAAAACCTCACTCCGAAACTTACACTATGCATCTATAATAAAATAGTGAATCAGAATCGAGGTAAATAAAGGCACACCGATGTATGCTCAAACACGGCTTAACGTATCATTTTAATATTATATTCTCATTTGGTTAAACATCGACATATTGTTTAAAAGACAAGAATATAATTTACACAATGTCGTAAAATGTTTCGTTCTTACATCATTTAACGTAGTATATATCTCTTCGCGACACTGTAAACTCGTTTCAGATGAGTTTGAGATAGTAATTTACGACGTAAAGGTGATAAACGACAGGCAGGTGGGCAGATAGTATATTGTCTTGCAGCATATTTCCAGTTCTCATTTCAACATTAACATATTACAATGACAAGAATGACCTGAAACGGTCATGAAAATCTCGTGTAAACATTGATGTTTATAAATATATTTCAAATTGCACTACCCTCTGAAGACGTGTTTCTCACGCGGCAGTAAAATAAACAGGTACAACTTAAATTTTATGTTATTGTCTTGTACGATCCTTAACGATGTTTCATGAGAATGCGCGTGAGAACAGACATTTTCCTCTGAATATTCTAGGAAATGTTTCACACTTGTAACTATAAGTAGCGTAGGGTGAATGATGTCCAAATAATAAATCACAATTTTATCCGTTAATCAAGAGTACTTCTACAAAAGTTCTTCACGTTCTCTCAACATACATCGACTTCAATAAAAGAGGACATATTCAGATTATTTTTACCTTCCAACCAGGTATTATTGCAATATCTGATTGAAAAACTCGTAAGTTTTATAATAGGTGTAAAATTTATAATATATGAATTCTCATCAATTAGTCATAATAATTTAATCACAACGTATATTCCTCTCCTGTTTACAGGTCATATTTTAAATCGTCGGTGTAGAGACATATGAGCATGTTATGAGAATTTTTACAGTTAGAGGGGATTTACTCCCAAAGCAGTACGAGTGTTTCACATGTTGTGAGATGAGAGACATTGACGGGGTCGTTCGATGCCCGCTACCTCTGAGTTTCAGCAGCGGCGCCGCACTGGACCAATTGCACCCCAGCCGCCCTCGCTCTCTCCACCTTCTACCCCCTCACCTCGCCCATTAGCATCGCGCTACCGCTCTGCACCCACGCACGCCTCCGCCCGGCCAAGGGACATTGTCACCAATTGAAGATTTGCGGAATACGGGGAGACGATTTACTGTAGTATGACGCTCGTCGCCCACCAACCACCACCAGTCATCCATCATCCATACCGGGAGATGTGGCTCAGGGATTCAACTCATGTCACGGCAGTGCCTCTGACCGGGAGGTCCGAGATTCGAGTTCCCACGGTGGCAGGATTTTCGACACTAGTTGGATAGCTAGGTATAATTCAGAATTCAACACAGAACTTCGGCGACCGGCTGCTCTGATCGGTAATTTTACGTGATTTTTTCGATCAACTCCAGCCGAATGCCGGAGCAGTGCCCTAACAATGGGCCACTGCGACCACGTGCGATCTGTCTTTTCCCTTCTTTGCCCTATCCTTACCCTTGGCTTACACACACTAACACTCACATGCACTGCACTACCACCAATGTTGGGAGATCGGCCGGGAGCTTAGAGCTTGTCCCGGCTGGGGCAGTGCCATGCTAAGGGAGGGAGAGAAAACCCCGTAAGTCGACAGGGAGGTCAGCGCTGGATCTCGCCATCCGGGGGAAGATCACCGCCACCTCCCGAAGAAAAAATCCACTACACTTGCGTGATTAATGACCTTAACAGTTGACGCGCCCGGAATCACCCATCAATCAATCAATCCACTATCCATCATCCACACGCACTACCCATCACCCCCCTCCTTCTGGTCTCTCCCGCCACCCACCGCCGTCCCAAGGCGCTGGCTCCGCGCCGGAAACGGGTCAAAGACCGAGTACCGGGTACCGTCGGTTGGGTACCTCGGCCCGGCAGCGCGCTAATCCATCACGCAATCAGCGTAGCAAACAAGCACCTATTCATCAGGCGGCTCAATCAATATTCGCAGCCGCGAAGCGCGGGCTGCGTCTGCGGTGGGCGAGGCGCGGGTGAGGGCGGCGGCGGTGGAGGCGCTACCCTCGGCGGCGGCTCCCACGAGGCGCACGGCGCCAATGCTATGAGTTACAACGGCGACCCCGGGTCACTTCGGCCGGCGGAGAGCGGCGCGCGCTGCTGCCCCGGCCGGTGGCGACTCGAGTTTCGTCGTCTGAGGGCAAGTCGAACAACCATGGGCAGGGGAGGGCGCGGGACGGGCAGTTTAGAAGCAAGAGGCAGAGAAGAGCGGAGGATTTACAAAAAACGTGAATTATGTATTCTACGGTAGACAAGTCAAACATGCACTAGCAAGGGACAGGCTGGTCGAGTTTTGAGGGAGATGAGCAGATCAAGCACGAGACCAAACGACGTATTGGGGAAGGGGGGGTGGCAAGAGGAGGCGGGCAGAAGAGTGGAGACGGACAGAAGATAGCAAACAAGCAGAAATGGGGGAGCAGTGGGGCGGCAGAACAGGCGTACAGGCGTAGTGGAGGAGAACGAATATGTGTTGCCCCTTGAGCCACGTCGACCGACCGAGGGGCTCGGATACTCACTTGGTGCAGTGTGCGCGAGGAGGGGTGCGCGTGCGAGATGCAGTGTACCTTTGCGTTCTCTTCCGGCTTCTGGGCTGAGACGCCTTTACTGCTTTCGATGCGCTGGCTTCGAGGGTGGACTACCGTAAAGGGATATATTGCCTTGCTGACGCAGTGTACATTTCAGCAGTGCAAACTAAGATAAAAAGTGATAGTGTTTCGGTTGTGTAAGATTAGCCATTCATAAGTTACACGTAGCATTTATCTCAATACCTAATGGGTGTGTCCTGTTTGGTGTTTTCTATTTTGTTCCAATTGACAGCTTTAACTCAAATTCAATTATTGAAAAAATCCAAAATTGCATACAAATTCAAGTGATAAACAATGCTTAGTAAGTAATAAAAATAATTGGTAAATGTTAGAATTTTCATCAACATTTTTGTTAGGTACATTTCCGATTACATATGTGAATAAATGTTTTTCGAACATCACGAATTGTATGGCAATTTTAACTGGTAAAAAGGGCAATTATACGTTACTATTTAGGCTGTTACGAATATTTAAATGAGTTCAATCCGATTCAGTTTTCTTTCAATACACATGAACACCACGCGCACTTCTCTCGATATACAATACTGAAGTCTTTGTATTGTGAAGTGAGCGATGTTTGTTCCTTCCGTGATAAGATAAGCTTTATCCACATAACGCAGTGGTATTTACCTTTTACTACTTCGTGACCCTAATGCAACCTACAATTTGGCGAATTCCTTCAAAAGCAACACAAAACTCGAATTAGAACATTGTAATGGATTTTTAATTACATGAGTAACTGAAATTTCTATTGAAAACAACAGAATGTTTTAAAACATTGACTTCATATGATACAAATTTTCAGAGGATTCAGTTCACATACTGTATTTTGTAGTTTATTAATATTTACTTAAAAATGATTAAACAACTTATTTTTTCTTAAGTTTTTTTTAAAACAAAGATCTGCTTCAGCTAGATAATACATGAAAATGTATGAGTATACGTTAATGTAATTCTGATTTTCAATGTTTCAAATGCAAATTCTGCATTCTAAGACGTCCAAGTTAAAATTTAACATGAGTCTTTACAAACTGTGATCAAATTAAATGTCAACTCTTTCTTAGATTAATTACATTTCAGATGTAGAATGGGAATACCTAATAGTTGAAGTGGTTTCGACTGCTTGTCAGAGTACACAAACAGAAATTGAAACAATTTATACACGTGGCCGCCTTATTGCAAGTTACGGCCCTCTTTCGACATCTATGTCACAGCAGAGTAATAGTCCATGACTTGGGAAGTTTAAGTATTGGAGGTGAAAAACCGCGCAATGATTGTCTTATCAAGGCGGCAGAGAAAAGTGTTGGCAGTACGTTCACCAGTAGTGTGCAAAGCAAATGTGCGTTTGCAACTAATCAAAAGTTGGAGGAGTAGATGGGAATGAAAGGAGTCGAAAAATTGATGAAGGCAAATTAAACGAGAAAGGAAAAGGAGATGCGGAATGAAAAGCAGGATTGTCATCGTGTGCGGCAGGCAGCGTCAAAGGCAGATCCTCGCCTAAGTACGCCCTATAATGCCCGGAAACACTATCAATACACCACACCACGCGTTTTTGCAATCGCGACGATAAGAAATATAAATCCGATTCCTGTCTGGCATTTCTTTCCTCCAATACATCTTTTATTCGATAATTAACAGAAAATGATCGTAACGTACAGTATTTGATTTTACTCTTGTTAGGAATGCTAATAATAATCCATGTAAAAGAAGTGTTGATAAAACTGCCTTTTATCTTAATTGCTTTTCCTTTCATTTCGAATACTACAAGATACACATTATTTACGTGCTGTCAATTTTATATATATATATATATATATATATATATATATATATATATATATATATATATATATATATATGTGACGTGATTCATTTCATGTACAATTCCTCATAGTACCTGATGACGTACTCTGGAGAAACGAGCAGAAACGAAGCTTTGGGTAGAGCCTACTGACATATCTGCAACTTTCCTCAGGCTTTGGTAGCTCATGGGGACGACACCACTTACCTGAAAAAAATTGAATATTAGTTAATACAATGTACGATTATCTGCGTTCAAATAACATAAACTATATCATTAGAAAATACTTACACACACAAAATATCATGCACTTAGTGTAGAATCAAATAAATCATGTTCAATACAGCATCAGTTTAACGTGTAGCAACGTAGTGTAGAGTAACAATGTAGTGTAGCAACGTGGAAACTATTCGGATTTTTATTTTGTCAACATTCCCTCTTGAAAACAGAAATAGATGGCCTTCACTACGACAATGTATGAACAAACGCACAATAGAAAGCAAGGAATGTTAAATGCCAAATTCCCAAGCCAAATGTAATGGATATGCAATACATACGCGATGTTTCCTGTCTTAGATGCTCTGAATTCTATATTAATATAAAAATTATTTCACAAACCTAGTGTTAGTAATTTGTTATTACAAATATGTCAGGTAGGAAGAGAGTAGATAAAATGAATAATTTTTGTGTAATTTAAAAAAAAATGTAAATACTTTTATTCATAACACTTTTGAGGTCTATAATTTAATACTTTTATAAAATAAAGATGAACCCTTTTATTAGGAAATGTTTTACTAAAATAACTGACGACAAATTATATCTCGATTTTAATTTTTTGTGAATTATAATATTGAAAACGATCAACATTAAAAAATGGTACAATTTGCAAAAATAATGATAAAATGTTTTCAAAAGGTTGAGTGATTTAAATTAACGTTCCCGTATCTAAAACACAAACGGTTAGTATATAATTCAAACCGATTTTCTTATTCAAAAACATAAGCTTGTTTACGTGACACTTTACAAGAAGTTTTCCTATTTCCTCATTCACACTCCTGTCAGACAATGTTGTGCTGAGAAGCTTCAATCTTGTACCAGAAATGATCAGATGACCATATATTATTTGAAGAGATGTGGCAGCTGGCGTGAAGAGCCACATCAAACAAGGACCGGATTTCGCATCGAGAAGGGAGAAACCGATTAATTGTTGTTGACGCATTTATTGCATCATCTAAGTTTTACAGTACGCCTACGTACTGTACCTAACATTCTGCATTGTAATCAACAACAATTTTTACTAATGACCTGCATCAGGAAAAATGATACTGAAAAAAAACTTTACCACAAATAGCATACGGTTTTCCTAAACGTACCACGTACACTGGTCAAGAATAACGAATGAAATTCAGTTACTCTGCGCAAATTATTTTTTTTACAAAAATATCTTCAAGAATACTACAATAACACAGATTATTATAGTAAGAACAATTTACTTACCAACAATATCACAAATGTTGCTGTTCTGTTACGCAAACACGTGAATAGCAAATATTTAATGGCCCCCGGCCTGGTCTTTAGTCTTCGGTCCCATAACATCAGCTGTGTCGTAAGCAAAACAAACGAATTGAGAATTCCGATGAAAAGCGCAGTATGGAAATGGACGGAAGAATACAATAAATTATTTACATTTTTCGGTCAAAATCGAGCATTATCTTTTAATTGTTTTTCTATTTCTGTATACCTATGCTCATATGGTATGAGGCTGAACAGATTTCTTTCAGTTTCTGACAATATCGAAAATTATCAATAAACACATTTATACCTCCTAAAGATTGAAAAAACCGTGAATTCTGGTAATTGAATTTAAGCTGGCTTTGATAGCAAACATCAAACTTTGGGAAATGCATCACAAAAAAATCAAATCTTTTTCGTCTGAGTAAATTCCAATGGTGGTTACAACACAATTTCAAAAGCCATAAGACTATTTTATAGGACTCACATGGCATACTACATTATATAAAAAGAAATCCAGTTTTTCCTGGGCAGAAGAAAAATTATCAAGAAGAAAAATTCTGCCACAAAACAGAGCTGAAGCGCAAATGGCGCCGGCAATCTATTCGTCGCTTTTCGTGCGTTCTTTCTGTTCTTCCCCTACATCTGGCTTCATCTAGAGCCGCCCCTTTCCCCCGGACTGCTGCGTTTGCGCCCGGAACGGTAGCGGCAGCGGCGCCGGCGGCCCGCCCCGCCCTTTTTCGCCACGACTTGCTCAGTGGCAAATCGTTTCAAATTTCCGTTTTCCTTCGCTCTAGGTGCATCCTCCTCCTGCACCATTCTCCTCCGTCACCACTCCCCTCCCCTCCTCTCCCGCTTTCTCTGCTCTCGCCCCGACATCCTCCGTCGAGGCAGTGCCCAGAATTAACATGGCGCCAGCGAGTCCAAATGACTCCTGACAGGGTGGGAAGGGGGCGCGAGAGCCGGCCCCAGGCGGCGGGGGCGGAGGGGCGAGGGCGCAGGAAGGACGTAGCAGCGGGAACGGAAAACACGGGGAGGGAACACAAAAAATAAAAAAGAGAAAAAATTGAACAGCGAGAACGAGAAAAGAAAAGGTTCTTCGGCGCCAGATCTACATTCGTCCCGCGTCACCCCTGGAGGCGAATGTTGGCGCGAAGAGGAGGGCGTAATGATAAATGATGGGTCGGCGTGACGATAAGGCTTGCATCATTAACATCGTTATCATCATCTGGCTAATCGCCGCAAATCTTCACATGGTAATGCGTATTTACTCAAATTAAAACTCGATCGGTCTACCGGTCGTGGGCGGAGCTCAGCCATGGCAGCTTCTTGGTGGCTTTCAACGTCTCCTTCCTTGGGAGTGCGTGCTGCCAGGAAAAACTGAAGTCCCTTCGAGGAAATTTCCATCACATCAGCGATTCCATAACAAAATTGCACTTTGTAGCCGCCGTCAGTCTCTTCAATATTCCAATGAAGTTTTTCTTACTGGATGTGCGCGCGTGATGTCTTATTATTACGTAAGATTTGTAAAGATTGCGAATGTGTGTTTGTATTCAGTTACTATCGGTTTGTTATGTCGTAATAGTCCACACATGCGCGAGATGAAACTATACTCGTGTGAACATTGCAAAATACACAATTCCTTTTACTGTAATGACAGAAATTTTTATTCTTGCGTTTTTGCATTAATTCATTTGTCAATGAGTTACCATTAAGTCACCGCCAAAATTATTTTTTAGTGATAAAGAGGTACTCAACCTTCGCTCAAGTCTCGATAAACGATGATTTTTCGTTTATTTTAAGGTTCACAAAATTCATTAACGCCAATACATAAAAACATTAAAAGTGGTTTCCGTCTTACAACAATGTAAAATATTGTCGATAATGTTTTTAATTTCGTGTAATTCATGCAGGTATATCCTCCTCCTGCACCATTATCTTCCGGCGCCACATTGTGTACATATTTCTATTAGCCCCAAACATATTTGGATGAATTAATTTAGTGTAGTACTTTTTACTTTTAAAAATGCTATTATGTAACTACTAGTTACGATTGTAGTGTTTCTAAAAAACATTACAAACTACAGATGATCGTAGAGAAAATCTTTGTAATTATTAAGTTTGTTTTACTTCTTCAGGTAATTCATTCAACATTTCATTGTATTTCATTGGGCAGTGAACTTTGTCAACTACAGTTAATACACAGTAGTGATTTTGAGGTTAAGATGAACAATGGAAATCGTTCTTCACAAGAATAACACTAATAGTATCACATACTTTACGCATTTATCGCACTATCTCGCCGAAAGCCGTTCAGTCATAGTAGTTTTTACGCCGCCAACAGTACTACGTGAGATATGCCAGTAACTCCTGGTGCGAACACTCGGGAAACGTATTCCTCGCACTGGCCGGCGGGTAAACGTGACGTGAGCGAGCA
>BOPP01000126.1:1888390-1900045 GCA_017312745.1 Gryllus bimaculatus | reverse complement strand
CCGCCCGCGTCCCATCGCCCGCGGCCCTAGGAACCACCACGCCGACAAAGACCCTCCCAAAAAATACTACTCCGCCGCGCAAAAAGTGCGTCCTTCTGACCGAGTGACATTAACTAGCGCTCGTGAGGTAATTCCCCATTCTATTCTCTACCATCCTTCCCCCTCCCTGGGCGCACTTCCTCCGCCCACCTCTCACGTCCCTCACCGCTGCCCCAGCCCCCGCCGCCGCCGTCGTCGTGCCGCTCTCCCGCCGCCGTCGCTTTCACCCTTTCCGTTATTACTGCGATAGCATCAGCGCTTATCGGCCAGCATCTGACTTTGCTAGATGACAAAACGACAAAATACACTACATGTCCTTCATAAAAAAGTGTTATAATGAATGTAACAAAGTTCGACCGCCGCGGGTCGCCCAGGAGGGCCAGCAGGGAGGGGCGGATGGGAGGGGCGTGGACATGAGGGATGGCGAGTGGGTGGTCGGCAGGAAGGGAGGGCGCCACTGCAGCCCAAGCTTGGCTCTTTGGCCATCGCCTGTTACTCATTGCGAAACTCGTGGATTACAAAATAAAAACAGCGTACGGTTTTCGAAACAAACAAAAGATTAAACTAAGAAAAAAGAAAAATTATTTAAAAATTAAAATGAGTTTACATGTGTGTCTGCTTGATATTAAAGCCTGTTGCACAAATATTTTTTCTTGCTGACAAACAATTAATCAAGTATGAAGATATAGCAGTACACGTAGAGCCAATGTCAGTGATAAATTAATGGGAAGTTTGTACCGGTAAAGTTATACTATTCAATGGTAGATACTTTTAACTAACATTTTATCAATTCGAACCAGACATGTGAAATGCAATTAAAAAAAATCATTGAATTGCTTGAGGAACAATATAAATGGTCATAAAATAACGGACTACTATAAGTAGAACAGAAAAAAATATTATTTTAGAACAATAGTGTGACTCACAAAATACCTTAAATATTGGTAATAACGAAAAAAACAGATATGTGGGCATACGTTTCTTCACAAAGGAAAAAATTCCGATGCCATATTTACTTTCAATAAATGTTTTGAAAATACAAATTAGTAACATGCATGTACGTCAAATAAAATAAAATACCATTTTGTGTTACATATCTATAATACTAATTTTCAATGAATGCAAACATTACAAAGATGCCAGCAAAATTACTTAAAATTGCCCTGGGATTTTATACTTTGTCACAAACGTCACACAGAAGAGAACAATACTTACAATACTTTGTGCTTCGGAGTCATCAAAACTCTTTAAGCAGAGTTTTCGCACAGACTGTACTTTCGTAATAGTTTGATACAAACATTTTAACCTGAGAGATTAGAGTAATCATATCCGAATCATTCCGTCGTATGGCAAATCCCTGCAGTATAAAAAAACCTTTGACTGAGTCTTGACAAGACATTTTGCACGCTTCTACCACCGGTATATAATTTCCATCTTCATTTTCCACATCTTGATATTCATACAATTTTTTCCCATATTCTAGAAAATCCAGAAACACAGTCATTGATAGACATTGTGTCTGGTTTGGTTTGCACCCAATTAATCTTGTAATTCACCCCAGTAATTTGATGCAGGTATTTCTCAACAGAAGTTCTGAAGAAGTTTTGTTTATGTAGTTTTGTAAATCTTACTTGCTGGTCATCCTCCTTTTCTTCATGCGAAGTAGTTTCAACTGTCAAAAATCCTACGTTAGCAATACCCTTTTGGACACAATTCTCTGGCAGACGTGGGGAAAATGCCGTTTAAGACTTCTTTCGATTTGCGTTCCTGTATTTGACAGGATCCTTTTCACGCAGTAAAATGAACATGTTTCACAGTCTGGGGACCGGAATATTTCCCCCTGAAGATAAGTACAATGGAGCTGGCGGGGGCCGTAGAAGGGAGATAATGATAAAATTAGGAATGGATGCACAGAATTTGGTGACAATATATCTTGAAAGTATATCTGCCATGACAAAATTATTTATATAATCTATTAAAGTGCGATTTCGAAAAAGAACATCCCAAATAGCAAATACACAAGAAACAGTCTGGAAACATTTAACAAATTTATAGTCCTTAACGAAATATCAATGTATGGCCACCAATAAAATACAAATGGAGATATACCAAAAATTCAAAGTGTAGTAGAAATGTAAAAATTCATGAGTCATCTGGGCACAAGAAAGTGACCAACTACCCAACGCGTCGTTTTTAGTTGCCTGGACTAATGTTTTAAAAATGGTATATTTGTAATAGCAAAAATTACATAAAATTGTTCACAAAGCAGTCGGTGTATATTAGACTAAAACAATTTGTGCTTAGGACGACAGAGAGTGCTAAATCGCGGGAGGCAATCTCGGACAGAAGGATGGCGCGTTAGATTCCTGTTCGATGCCGAGGATGATTGTGCTGGTGTCTTGGCGTGGTGGGCACTCCCATCCACCATAGATCACCATTCAAAATACCATCCCATCTTTCCTGGGTTGTCCGGGTTGCGCAGTATTATGTTAAGGCAGAAATGTAAATGTTACTACTTCAGGCCAAAGATATGGTGGCCGGTGCCGTCACGTCGTAAGCATTACAGGCTTCTGCGACACAGATGGCGCTATCTATCAGCGACTGTGTCCCCTTTTCCCACTAATACTGAAGTAAATGTACACGTAGGCTTCCGCGGCTCGAGTCCATTACTTCTAGGCTGTCCGGGTGACGCCGTATTATGTTGTGACGTCGGCCTATCTGCCAACGACGCGGCGTCACCCGGACAGCCTAGAAGTAATACTGAAGTAAGTCGATTGAGGCCACGCTTGAAATAACTCATTGATTGATTAGTACTCGGGAGTGTCAATTGCTAAAGTCATTAGTTCCGTAAGTGGGGTGCATGTTTCGGGCTGCGGCGGCAGCGGCGGCGGCGGCGGTGATCTTCCTCCGCTGGACGGTGAAATCTGGCGCTGACATACACACCGACTTGCGGCATTTTCCCCAACCAGGTACCTCCCACCAGCGGGGCATCGCCTTGAACGTAAAAGCTGATCTGCATTATAGTTGATAAGCTCAACAGCATTACAACTTGCCCGGTTTGTCCTCAAAATTCCACATTAACATAATATTAGACCCCCTTCCATCCTAGACACGTAAGTCGATTCAGGCACTGGTCGACACCTTCATTCAGGGTTTACAATGTTCATATTTTCGTTTCCTTTATTTGTTGCTTTCATTTTAAAACTTACGTAAACGCTTAATGGCAATAAGAAAAAAATGCAGGAAAATAATAGTTTGATGTTGTTCGTATGGGTCGCCTTTGTGAAGAATATGCATCGCGTGAGATGTGTAGAATGTTTTGTACTACGTTGCTCTCCTGAATGCCGACTTCCCGCTTGGAATTTGAGCAATTACTGCGAGTAAACTTTTGTCCTAATAAGAGTCATCCGTGAGTAATAGCAAGAGCTAAGGCGTAAGTATTTTGCTTGCGTACATTAAAACATTTTCCCACTATTCCTCTAAACTTATGAATGAACCGCCCATACGATAATATTTTTGTTCTTCTCATTCACAGCAGACGTCAAGATAATACCTCCCTTTCAACCTCTCGAGTGCATCTTTATTTACATAAAAACTGGAACTCCAGTATAATGACACGAAATTTTTCTTCCGAATTAAACGCAGACGTCGTTAGTTCTGGCACGTCATGCGGCGTCGCTGCTCGCACACCGCTTCAAGGAGCTCACAGAGCGTCGTGAACGCGGAATGGCGCGGTGGGATGCGGAAGAGCTACAGGCACAAGGAGGAGATTACCCAGGCAGGCATCGCACCGAGCATCGAGCACGGCGACAAGGCGAAAGGGAATGTCGAAGGAACCAGAAGATAGCGAAATGCGATACAGTCCAAGCAAGAGATATAGGAACTTGGAGATCTAAGAGAAAGGAAAGAACTAAAAAAAAGTGAAAAAGTAAGAAATAAATAAGTAGGATAATTTACTTATATATCGGCTCTCTAATCACTAGTTCACTCACTCTAGGAGTGATAACTGGATTGTAAAAAAAACAACAACAAACAAACATGGATTACTGAGAGTAGTTTACGAGAATAATAATTAAACCCATTTTCCCCTCCCAGTGTTTACCAAACTTAACTTTGCACATTAATATTTCTAATCACATTTACAGTGTTCCTAACTTCGTTGGCCATCATTCAAGGGGAAGTTGTAGCTTTAAACACATAGTAATTTGTACAAATAAAAATTCGCGGGGAAACTTAGTGAAGTTACTTTATGTCAAATTCAAGAATTCCATCTTATAGTAGGCATTTTTTACCAATGTTCATACAAGAAGATAAATATTCACCTTTTCACTAAGAAAAGTTCTCCGTAGATTCTTACTGCCTTTCGATTCTAAGTCAACTGAAGTGTAAATAACATGTTCGCGCCTCTGCTGCCTAGTAATAAAGAAGCGAAGTTCGAGTGGAAGATGAAATTAGTAGCGAAGACATTATATGACCACTTAATTCCATAGAACGAATGGGAAGAATGACAGGAATTTCATGGTGGTTGATGACGGCAATGACAACGTTGCAATGCTAATAAAATTTCACCTGTGAAGACATGATTACGTACAAGAATTTCTTTAAAATGACCTGCGATGCAAGCATAAATGGCGAAACAAAAAAGTAGAAGTAGTAAAGTACTAAGAATAGAAACGTAAGACATTACTGACAAAAATGTCATAGGAACGATACGACGAAGAAAAAAACGCGTCACAAATGGAGAGGCAGTGAATTAAATGACAAGGGATAGAAGTGCAAGATAATCTCGCACAAACAAAGGCTGTGCGAGATGGCACTGGAGAATGCAAAAGGCACTGGAGATGCAGAGGATACTGTTCGTTTGCCACAAGGAAACAAGCAGGCTGTCTTTGCAGCAGTACAGATTTAACTGCCACAATTCCAATACACGACAGCGAATCTCGACCTGTTAATCAGTGATTTTTTATTACATGTGACCGACGATGCGACGTGAAAGAGCTTTTCGGTTCATATTTCACCTTTATCTACAAACATGAAATGTGGCGGAAAGTTTCGAAGAAGTGATTCATCAACTACAGACCCTAACCATAGCATACGAGAAAAAATACTCATCACAAAGATCGTTATTCTTTGGCTAAGCGAAGAAAAATATTTAGTACCCAGAAGATTTTACTATTTAATATATGATGAAGATACGTTGCAAGACTGCCAAAGTATAGAGTAAAACGCATTGCCTTTGGCCGCAAAAAAAAAAATGAATCTGATCAAATTAAAACCATTTTTCTGCAAAATGACAATTTTCTAGATGCGTCACTGTTCTTGTACACCGACGACATATAATTCATTGGTAACTCAGCTGTCACCCCAAGGGGACGAAGGCTCACTGTTCACCATTCACGACTGATTGGGGAAGTTGGGATCATAAATCTGAGGGGTTTTTGTGTTCTTTAAAGGTGTAAAAATCTTAAACAAATCACCTAGAATCAATGTCCAAAAAAAGCATCAACACAGTATTTATCACAAAATATATCGTTTTGAAAGGACGTGCCCATAAACCTAATTGAAAGATTTTTGCGAATTATGATGAGGAAAACGAGAAGAAAAAAGATAAATAGAAAGAAATACCTTCCATCACTAAAAAATATTTTTAAAAAAACATGAAAGCCCACTTAATATTACTACAAAATCATTTGAATGAAATCAAATTAATTTAGTCCACGAAACATTCACGTATAAGCTACAAAACGTAAAAAAATGGGTGTTTAGATTCAAAATAACTCCAACAGATTTGTATATTTTGAATGATCCATCCGTTTCTTATCATTTCACAGTTCTTTACAATTGACGAACGTACATTCCTCACTTCAGGCTTGTATCACAGTCTGTCTCTCCACCCTCAAATCTAACCAAACTCCTCTTTCAAAAGATGCTGACTCCTACTTCCTATCATCCACCTCCCATGAATTCAGAGCAAGAGGCCCCAGCGCCCAACGAAGCGTCACCTGACACTCCAGGGCTTGGCCATAGCGGTGGGACGAGTAAATGAGTTGTGACGGCCTTGGAGTCACTTCGTTGGTGACACGTAATTTGTAGCCAAAGGACATAGGCTTTAAGACATCAGGGTTGATAGCTGATAAGCAAAACTACACTATTTATTTATTATACGTCAAAAGACAGTTAAAAACTGTGTGGCGTACTATGGGGAAATTAATGCGCTCAATTTGTAACGAGACATTTGTTTGAGAGATACGTTCAAATTGTAACTTTGGATGGTTAAGAACTCTGTTATTTCCGTCTGTTTTAAGCAGAGGATTCTGCGGTTAATAATATTTAAGATTTAATTTTTATATTGCTACAAAATCTGCTGAGTTCTTAAATGACAAAATAAATATTATAGCAACGTGAAGTGTCATTTCATCAAATCAATACTAAAAATATTAAATCCGCCATTCATTGCCTGAATTCCAATAATCTTTCCTGCGCCTCCCCTTCCTGTGGAATGTGGTGCTGGGATATGGTCGTCCCACGCTGGCGCCCGGTTGCCGCAGAGGAATACAGAAATTGTGTATCCCTTTTAATACAAGTACACACGAACTTCGCATGTTCCGTCGGCCACATCCAACTAATCATTGGCGACCGTCCTCCACCCACGTGGCATCACGACCCTCCGCCCTTACCAAGCGCCGGTAAAGGTAATGGGCAGCACGTAACCAACAGGTATTCTCCGCAAAAAGCGCTCCTTTCAATACCGGCGCCCGGCTGCGCGCGTCCGGATTCATAACTCGCCGCTCGGGACGTGCGGGAACTAATTGCGGGGGCTTTTTCTCGCCGTCCGAAGGGAGCGGAGAATCGGATTGGCAAGCGCGCCCCGAGCGCAGCGGAACGCAGCAGATCCACGCCCACCGCGTGTCCTCCGCCCTTCGGTTACTGCAGTGCCCCTGACCGGGAAATCCTAGGGTTCGAGTCTCGACGGCGACAGGATTTTTTTTTGATACTAGACAGGTAGATCAAATTCTGCCGCTGTCTGGTGGAGAATTCTAGTGGTCGGCTGCTCTGATCGGATTTTTTCGTAGTTTCTCCGATTAACAGCAGGCTAATGCCGGACCACAAAAGGGAGATCTTTCCTTCTTCTTCCTTTCTCTACCCCTTTCTTACACACACTTCCAGTTGCATGCATTACACTACCACACACGTCAGGAGATCAGTTAGGAGCGTAGAGCTTGTCGTGGCTGGGACGGTGGCCCGCTGGTGGGAGCTACCTGGCTGCGGAAAGCCCTGCAAGCCTAGGTAAAGGACGCTGGATCTCGCTATCCAGAAGGGAAGATTCTAGCTAAATCCTGCAATAAGAACATGCACTAGTCTTACGGGACTAATGACCGTAACAGTAGACGCCCCCGGAAACAATCGGTCCTTAGGTGAGGAGGGCTGCCTCGACTCTGGCGGTCCCTTAATGAAGCTTCAATCAATTATATCGCTACGTGATGCCTCGACGCGCCCGGGGATACAATTCGCTCAATATGCCCTTAGAAATTGGCATCAATGCGAACTTGAAGCGATTTCCGTTTTACAGTGTAAAGCAGTGGTGTACCTGTAAGACAAAATGTTGCTTTGAAACAGAAAGCAAAAAGTGACATTTATAAGCCTTGTTAGGTCTGGAAATGTTTCCGGTCGAGTCTCGTCATTTAAATTATAGGAAGATTGAAATCCGTTTATATACTATTAACATTTTCCTAACAAAAGTTTTAATTGAGGTTAAAGTTTGATCCAGGAAATCATTTGAGCAATTCTCATTATAACCTGGAGATTAGAAAAACCTAAATACAAGTATTACTTATGAACTGTTCTAACTATTCAAAGTGAAAGAAAATAAGATAAATCTCACTACGTCCACAGTTTGTTGTTCAGGAAAGAGAAACACGGATGTAGTTTGTTTTTTGTTTTAAGCATATGGAAAATAAATGTTATCTTCACTAATTTGCAAAGTAATATTTGGCGACTGAGTAGATATCGAGACTTGCTATGATGAGTAAACTTTCTCTTCGCGACATGTTAAGTTAATGGTGCGTGTAATTATGCAATGATCGCTTTCTAATTTGTAGGATACCAAAAAAGTGAACAAGGTTGTACTGCAAACGCAAGGTGTGCTTGGACTGAAAAGTTTCCCACAAACAATATGCAAGTTTTCTTTACAAATTCCTTTTATGTAATTTATAGGAAATTTTACTTTCTGCTAAAATATGATCTTTATATAGATAAGATTAACAGAAAAATTTTGAAGACGATCTAATATTTTTTCACGATTAGAGAAAATAATTCACTGCATTTACATAATTTAGTGATATCTGTTCTGTTCTTTTCACAGCCATTCATGAGTAACTTGGCGTTACAAGTAAAATAGAAATGATCATGAAACAAAATTGAAGGTATTTCTGCTCCTATAGGGCCACCCGGAGTGAAACGGTGAGACCGCTTCCTTCTACAACCAGGACCGGGATTCAGTTCCCAATCAATACACGTGGGATTTGTGGAAGACAATGCGGATTCTCAGGTGCATTCTGAAGGTTCTTTTGTCTTCTCTCTGTTTCTCATTTCACCATCATTCATATATTTTATAGATAATCACCTATCCATCAAAGCATTATTCACACCTGGTATGGTAATAAAGATTTACCATTATATAATGAATCCTTACACTGCAATTAAAAAATCAATACTTCACTTTTGTTTCATGTCCAATATTTTAAACAATTTTATACTATAATTTGCACAGCTGGCAATGAAATGAAACGTGCCATACCCTACACCTACTATTTGAAATTGCCACAATAACACATAAATGACCAATTGGCATTGCATCATTGGCAAAGATTTATTATTATTATTATTATCATTGTTGTTGTAATTAATTTAAAAAATAATTTGGAAGTTTTTAAATCGTTAGTGTTTAACTAAATATATTCCATACGATATAAAAATTAATTTAAATTTGCAAAATATGCTGCTCCTTTACTCTGAAACACGGTGTTAAACACTGAGTTTTCCTGGGGCTGAGAGTCGCGAGCCTCTGTGTCGCGCGAAGACGGGCCGGCGCCGGGCCGCGCGGCCGGGGAATCCGACGGCCAGTGGTAGTGACCCCCGGACGAAAACCCAATTCTGGCGAGCGGGCCGCGGCGCCGCGCAGCGCCGCTCGCTATTAACATTAATAACTTCCTGCTTTAATTAACCGCTGACATCATAATCCTAGGTTATTAGTCGTCCCCGCGCTCCGATGCGGGCGACTTTTCTCGCTTGGGGCGGCGGCGGCGGCGGCGGGCCGAGGGCGACCGCTAGAGGACGGAGCAATGGGCGCCGTCTGACCGAATGCTTGACGCCTCGCTCGGAAATGTTAATCCGTTCATTAAAATAGCTCACGCGAAACCCGAAGGAAAGAGAGGCGAAAGAAAATCAAGGCAAGGTCAGAAATAAACCTGACTCTCGGGTTCCAAAAAGACGAGCTTTGCCCCCGAGGCGAATAGTGTAAATCACTTCTGTAACTGCGCGACTTGTTTTCTTGGCAGTAAATGCTCGCGGGCTCCACAAGTACTACCTGTTTCAATTGGGCGTTTTCGTAGAAATTGAATTTGATGTCAGTAAAATGTTAAATTGTTACGTTTATGCATCGTTTTAATAATGTATTTGATACAATTTCGTTTTCAGAGTCTGAATTAGCCAAAATGAAGCGCAATATTTCGTTAAAGAATTTTGATTACATTTCTGCATAAAACAAACAACTAATCAGTCTCTCCATTTTCTACTTCAAACCGTCAAGTACAAACTATCTGTTATTGTGCTATTGAGCAATTGGTTCTTAGGAGCCTCCAGAAGCAATTAATCTCTAGAGGAGAAATCGAAAAGATCCTGTGAATTATTGCTGAGTCATTGACAGATATGAGAGGTGAAAATGGGTGCTAGGATCGCTTGTCATTGTTTGTCAAGTTGTGTAGGACATCTTTCTCGTGGCTGCATATATTAGTTTGCAAACATGGTTCTGCAACAGGCGGTCTTACACAGAAATCGATCTCACACATAGCAGGTGTACCGATATAACAAATCGAGGTGAACCTACCTGATTTTCCCTTTTTCTATGCGACAACTCTAATCCTTATTAATATATAGTGCTTTAAAGAATACTAAATACATAGTGTAATGCGTTTGCTTTCAGTACAGATTACGATCTCACTGGCAGTTTGTTATTCCTTTCCACTGGGTGATTGAAGGTAGTCATGATGGGAAATAAATGGGCGATATGTTGGGTCAGATGTTATAGGTGGTGGTATGAGATGCAAATCACGACACATTCACAACGTAAAAATACATAGTATGCGTTACACGAGCATTCTCTTCGCGTACATGGACACTTTCCAAATTCCTTAGCCATCGAAACAGGTACAACTTGTATAAGGATAGTAAACATTACCTAATGAACACATAAAGACAACCTTTTCCAGATCACTGAAAAAATCGAATCCTCTCCAGAATATACACTATTGATCTTCTATTAAGAGTACATCGCTTTTATTTTGGGATTACTGATCGAACCCCAAGCAAAGGGGACTTCAGAACAATCAGAGAGTGGTCAGTCATCATCCAAGATAATGAATGTATCATTTAAAAAAGAAAATCGATAAAATTCAAATACTACAGGTTTTCCTGCTGCATAACATTATTTATTGAATTAAATACTATACTGAGTATTGAAAACGAAAATAATATTTAATTTATAATAATAATATAATTATATTTTTATTTATTTATTTATTCTTAAACTGATTGTAACCCTTATATTAGTCACATCGTATAGAACAATTATAAAATAATTAATACACCTGGAAAAAGTATTTAACTCCCATCTCAATCTGTTTTTTTGGTTCAATTTCACTTATCTATTGAGCCAATGTTCACATAGTAACGTGCTTCGCTTCCGAACAATAAATATCGCCTTCATGTCTTCCGGGCTGATGGGCCAAGGTCCAATTGCCTCTGAGATGCCAAACGTTTCGCCCACGACTGCGGTGGGCATCTTCAGTGGCGAGGTCTCGGGCGAAGCAATTGGACCACGGCCCATCAGCCCGGAAGACATGAAGAATATTGACTCCGGCCGTGAAAGCCTACAGTGCTGTATAATAAATATCGCGTTTCTCGCTCCCTTCTCAAGTCACATGCAGTTTTAACATTTTTGGCGTTAATTATTTTTATATTTGTAAATTACCACGTGGTATTTATTTGACTCACGAATATGATAGATATGATTACAACTAGAATATCATACATTCATAATTCAAATTTGACCAACCGTATTTCACAGGGTAGTATTTTAATATGCTTATCGATAATTTAAATAACACAGACTACCGATGAAAAATATATAAATAAAGCAAGTAGTGAAACGAACTACTGCAGAAGTCGAAAACCTAATAGCCGGCTGCCGCAAGTTCGTCTCTCACAGCATACATTTCAAGTAATGAGATGGTAGTACAGGGTCACAGGTAGAGAACGAGTCGCCCCCTTAAAAGCCCGACGGTAAAGAGCGAAAGAAAATGCAGCGCAGTGAGTGAGCTGGGGGAGGTGGTGCGGAGT
>BOPP01000126.1:1848454-1869688 GCA_017312745.1 Gryllus bimaculatus | reverse complement strand
GTCAGCGCCCGCCGCCGCCGGGCCCCGCCGCCCGCCGTCGCCGCCGTGGACAACGCGACCGGCCAGGCACAGACACGCCGGCGCCGCCGCAATAACGACCTCCGGATGGTTTTATGATTATTGTCATTTGGGGTACGTTTCCATAGAAGCTAACCTGCCGCAAATTGCCGAACGTCATCGTGAAAATGAAGCTTCAGCCTGCTCGAGGGAGGATTAGTCATTGGTGATTACTCGATACGTGTCGGAGGAGTATTTTTCTCGGAAGAAGATGGGTAATTTTCTTGGAAGATTTCAGCTGGACCTGACGTTAGATTCGAAATACTATATCGTGTAATATTCTGTAACCGGTGATGAGCGTCACGTTTGAGTTGCCTGCTAATTAGAATGTCTTTTCACGTTATTCTCCTGGTGTATGAAATCAGCATGCTTTCAAACTCTTCCTGGGCATGTTTTTCAGCTCGCGCAATGTGAAATTACTAAAACTGATGTGCAATATATTCTGAGATGAGAACAAAAGTAGCCACTTTAATGTCCTAGCTCTTACGAGTACTCGCGGAAGTTTCTGAACGATTATTAAGACTCACGACTGATCGCCATGACAGGACATCCATTTTTGACGGCACGCAATATTATGATATTGAGATTTCCCAGCAAAGGTTGAGGTCAAAGGTCATTCTGCATTACCCATCATGTGATTCATAATAAATCAGTCATCGCCAACAATTGTCAACGTTTGGCACGTCACTTCACACGACTGCATTTCATTTGTTTCAGTTATGTAAGAGCGATAGAGGCACATTTGATTGACGAAATGCCAGACCGGTTCAAACATTGATGCATGTCGCAAAAACATTCGTATTTCGTAGTTTGAAACATCAGAGTTCGTAGAACTTGACTTTGGGTTTTGACATACTCTAAACCTAGGTCACATTTGCTTCCACGACTGAGTTTCTAAATGCATTTCATTCCCCATCATTTTATAAGAGCGATATAAAATTATATAACGATTTAATAATAAATTTTAAAAATAGCATCTTTTAACGGCATCAACTAAAAGATCAGTAAGGAACGGAGCACTAGGCACAAGCACGACTCGAGTCAAGAGAATCGTAGTCAACCCTCTACCGTAAATGGGATTATTTCACAACTACTGACAATAAAACTTGTTTCAATGTTTAAAAAAATATGTTTCGTCCTGCCAGTGAGAATTAGCTTATATTATCACGGTAGTGCAATGGAAATACAAATCTTGTATATTTCTCTGTTAGAGTAGGACGATTCGTTTTTGAAGTATACCATTATTTTGGCTATTTGAAAGGGCTAGAGAGTTCGAAACGGATAATTTTATTTTGTGGGGGTACGCGTAATTTATATGTAGTCCTAACATTTTCAAACGTTTCTCAAACGTAGGGCGCAGGTAGAACTTTTGTTGAAATCCTTCAATGTTCGAAAATTTTCCAAGTGAGGAATAATGCGAGAAAGTATGCACTGTTGCGAGAATGTATGTGTTCAGCTATTTCGAAAGTATGCGAGTAGTTCATGTATTTCGTATCATTTTTATATCTATGTTCGTTTACACTTTTAAGGGTTTCATATTTTTAAAGCAGGCCATTGAGTCATAAGGCGGCCCTATGAATCCCCCTGGAACCGCCACAGCACGAGCGGCCGCCAGGCAAAAGTAAAGTAGACGGCGGCGGCAGTGGCTTCTCGCGTGAGTCGAGAGCTCGACGCCGAGGGTTGCGGGCCGCTGGGCCGTCCTTTGTGCTTCCGCGATTAAAGCACTATTCCAAGAGCGGGCGCTGAGCGGGCGCTAATCATAATAAAGTTTGTTATGTTACAAAAAGAAATGTTTGCCCGGGAGATTTCAAGTGGGTCGTAAAGCGCCTTCGTTTCTCGAGGGCCTGGGTTCCCATTTTCGCTCCGCGCTTCGGGAAGCACAGACGGGCGCGGGTGACGCGGGGAGGGGCAGAGGCGGCGGCAGGGGCAATGGCAGTGGTGTGTCTGCGCCGTAAAGACGGTGGTGGCGTGAACACTACCGACGACACTGCCGCACTACAATGACTAAGGAGATAAAAGAAGTGAAAAAGTGCAAGGGAAAAGGGAGTACGGTGGAGAAAGTTGAAATAGAAAGAGTAGCCAAAAATATTTTTTTGGGGAATGTCTTCCAAATGTGGTATCTTGTAAAGAGGTCACGAGTTTTGTAGAGGATGTGAAAAGACGAGTACGTACGCTGCAGAAATGCCATGGGTATTTGAAAGTGTCAAATGACAACTGGAGATGATGCATGATCGGAGGAGATGCAAGGGCGTTACAGACTGACGAAAGAAAAACAAGGCAGATTCTTAAGTGCATCGGTGTTTTTAAATTTCCGTAAGAAAGGTTTTCCACTTGGGACATGGAACATTGGACATGTGCGAGAAGTGAGAATGAAGAACGAAAGGGAAATGCTCAGAGGAGTCAGATGTGCTGACGAAAGAGCGGCTCAGGCTTGCGACGTTGATCGGCAGTCCTGCGTCCTTTCAGTAGAATTCTTTGCCCTCTTCTGATGTATGTTCTAGAGGCCCAATCTCATCCTTGTAATTAGACAGCGTCAATAAGCTTCGGTAGCAACGCGTTTCTTACGACTTCTTGAGTAAGAGTAACAGCCGCCCAAGTTGTTAAGTAACAGACCGTAGTAGTGTTTATGCAAGGCATACGACACGTTGGCCCTATTATTTCTAACTGTGCCCCATTACCGAGGCATGTAAACTATACTGAAAGTGCCGTCACCGTAAATATAGGTCGCGAGGCTCCTACGTGTTTTGCTTTCTTTAGCGGGACGTGGACGATTCCCAGGATGTGTTGAGCTATTTCGTAAACACCGCCGAGATCAGAATCCAGTGATTCGAGATTCAAGACTCCCGCATGGAGATCTTGATGTCTGGAAGTTGGTTGACGATCCTCACTATAGATCACAGAGAAGCGTTTCACAGCCGTTTAACTTTTCTTTAGAAGCCTCCGCCGTCGAAGAATTTCGAAGTTCGAAAAGAAACAGGAGAACGAAAAACTCAATCGGGAAATATTCCTTGTCTAGGGAACCGAACCCTCTGACTCCGAAGTTGAGATCCTTTGTCCGCAGAGACTCGCATCGAAGACTTCCTGCGCCCTCGGCATCCTTTGTTCTCGGACCCGCCCCGTTCATCGGGACTGAGAGCTTCTAATGACACGGATTCGCACCAAAGCGGGGCCTACCTCGCCCCCGTCGCCGCCGCCCTCGCCGCCGCCCGCACCGCGCGGCGCGGCGCGGCGCGGCGCGGCGCGGCGCGGCGCGGCGCCACGTCTCCCGCCGAAGATTGACAGCCACGCAATGAGGCTGCCGCGAGACAAAATGCGGAGGCCTTGGCAGCAGGTATTTGTGAGTGGCCGGCGCTGTGGACGGCTGTGCGGCCGGACGCCTGCCTGGGTTGCGTGCGGATAGAATACTCTTTTACTTCATTTGCTGGCTCATCGTCGTAGAACGATGAAAATGGAAACATACTCCGTATAAAGAAGAAAACGTGTAGAAACGTACTCATCATTTAATCTCCCCCTTTGATATCAACTTGCATGCAGTGACAAATATAAATGGTACACTTGTTTGAATTGAGATCGTTTAATTCAATGACTCTGACATTAAAAAAAACAATATTTTTATGTTTTATGCTCTCTTTAACTTAGAAAATGAATGCCATGAAATATTGGATTGAATTATTTTCTCAGACATGTTTTACCGGAAACAATTTGACCCCACAATATTTTGGAAGACGAGTTTACCTAGAGGTTGTGAGTATTAAAAATCTTACTCAGGCTGGACTTAATTATAATTAATAATTTAAGTGGTGTAAAAAAGAAATAAAAGGCTTTCATAGCATTGATTTATAGGGAAATTTCAACCCGATTCTGCGGACTTCTTTGGAAAAAATGGTAAGAAACACATTGATAACATTACACACCGGTAATCAATATTCTTAGTAAAGTTACACGTTCCCCAAATGTGTTTTAGTATCGAACAGAAGTACTCTTTAGTAGTTTCGTGGTCGGTCGTTATCGTGTTTCAGAATCTAAGCGGCCCGATTTGAGTCGATGGTGTTTTTTCCTGGATGGAATAATTGTCATCAGCATGCTGCACATGTTGCGAAATATTTTAACCAACTTCTTTTCATTCATTATAAGTTTTATTTGAAAATTACATTAAACGGCAGGCTTCAGTCACATGGTATAGTCCACGCTTATTGTCCCTGGATGCAATATAGGTAAATACTATTTTATGACCCTCATTTTATGACCACAATATGTACGATCATAACAAGTCTAAAGCACGGACTTAGCGTTCGAAAGATAATAAAACGAAAACCTCTATAATGTCGCTCTATGCCTTTACAGCCAGCGATAGGAGAGTAGTTCGGGAGATGACGAAGGGCATTCCGAGGACGAGTTTGTTATTAAGAAGAGAAACAAAAGTTGTTTATCCTAATTACAAAAATATTTTCATAATTGAGAACCGTTTCCAAGAATGGTACAACAAAATTTAGAATAAAAATCTTAACATTAATCTTGCCCATATTATTTTCAACACAATATTTGTTTTCTTAAGGTATCTTTCACAGTATAACAATAACCAAATTGCTTAATTAATATTCGGTTTCTTCGTCATATTTTAATCAAGTGGATATGCCCGAGCCTGGCAAATGCGAGACAAAGAAGTTTGACAAAAATTTTTAAATCCTGAACCTCTGTCAGCATGAGCTCTGTGTATTCAAAACATTTTTGTCAGCATGAGAACTATATTTATGACAGTATTCCTCTATTAATAACTTGGTCAGCATTCACAAAAATATTTGATTAGATCAATGCTCTCCCAAAATGAAAACAGTACATCATGAGCTAATGTGGCCAATATTCACCGATGAACAAAGAACATATTTACATTTCCTGAAGGTTCCTCATGGAATATATCTTCCTTGGAGCTTCATACTGTTATTGGAGATACTCCCTATTTACGGTTCACATGACAAATAAAGGGAGAGGAGATTTTAAGAAAGGCGTTTAACTTGTAATTCTGATGGGGATAACATTCTCAAACAGGAGAAACAACTCGACATCTTCCTTGCGTGCAATATGCACGCAGGCAAGGGGTCGGTGGCAGGCACACCGCCAGGCATGGGGCCACGGAAGGGAGAGAGACGCGCGCACGAGATGAAGCGGAGCGTCGCGGGACTGGGCGGACCGATGCGGTGCTGGGGACGGCAGAGCAAGGCGGAGCTTGGCGGGGGCGGCAGTGCAAAGCGAAGTGGGGCGGGGAGGAGAGGGGTGGAGTGGGGCGAGCGGGTAAGGGAGACTGGGAAGGAGGGTTGGAAATCGGGCAAGGAGAGAACGTGGCGAGTGGAGCGCGCGCGTTCGCGGTGCGTCGCGGGTGGAGCGAGTGGAAGGGAGCGTGAAGGGGGGACGTGGCGGTTGGAGCGAGGGGGGATGGAGCGGGGTGGAACGAACGGTGGAAGAGCGTGATGGTGGTAGGTGCGAGAGGAAGAAAGCCTGGCAGGTGGAGAGGCGGGAAAGAGCGTGGCGTGAATGGAGCGGGGCGGGGAGGAGTGCGCGGAGAGGAGCGGGACGGAGCGTGGCGGGGCCGCCGCGGCGTAGGCGTGCGAGCCCGCAGGGCGCGCGGGGCGGCGCGTTTGCACTGCGCGGACTGCAGCCGACTCCAGAAAAGCTATGGAAAGCGCGTCGCCCGAGCAGCGGCGGGAGAGGAAACGGCGTAATTTCGGACGCGGTTCGTTTGCTGCGCGTCGTTGTCGTGCGTGCGCGACGCCAGTTAATCTCGTGTCTACCGCGCCGCCCGCCGCGGCGCCCACCGGCCGCCCTGCGTTCTTGCGCCCCGAGTCACTGCCGGCCTTCTCCCCCCCCCTCCGGCACTCGCGCCCTGTCCAACTGTCGCCGCAATTCACCACTTCCGGTCTCACCCGCACCGCCGCAGGGAACCCCTCGAGCGACGTTGCGCCTCCACTGGGATAGCGTAGCGGGAGAGAGCGTAAGCCCGAGGAGGCAGTGCTGCCTCCTCAGTTCCGTTTCTGTTCCGCAATTTCCGTGTCGATTCATTGAGTGTTCATTTTAGATCTTCTTAAGACAAGGCATTTAGTAGTGTTAATATAAAACGAAAGGAAAACTTTTCTTATTCAGTAAAACTTGCTCAATGCGGAAGGTGTACAATGCGGAAATCTGTCTAATGTGAACATGAATCGGTTCTGTCAAACGTATATTCTGCAGTTTTACATTGCATAATGCGGAATACGAAAAAAAACAACAAAAAAACAACTGGTCCCTTGAGATCGCGCATAGGGAAAATTTTATTGTATTGCACGAGATCAGCAAAGAAAAATGCCAAATTCACCGAGAACATTTAAACATAGTGTGTACACTTATTTAATCATTCCGGTTCAGACATCACGACATCAAATCCATAAGCGCGAATAAAGCACGATGTCTACTATAAACAGTAGTTCCAGTGCGGAGAAAGGCACTGCATAACTACTTTAATAAGTTGCCGTATAAAGGCGTATAAAAATACTAATTATCGTCGAGAGCGAGCGTCACGCTACTCACTTCCTCCTATCAACGTTTTGTTGAGAAACTGAAAGGCTTCGCCGTGATCGAGGCCTTGTCCAGCCTGCCCGCAGCGCTGTCGAGGGGCGTTCTGAACGCGCGCTCTCTCTCGGTCCCCGATTGTGGACGAGCATTCGAACGCTGGTCAGGTTTTGCTACGCTACTGTGCAGCATTCTGGTAACAGGAGCACAGACCGGAAAGATGATGCTACAGCGCCGTGTTCCACTCGGTCACTATCGTGTTAGCAACGCTCGTTCGAGAAATGCCGCGCAAGTGCAATAAAAAGAACGTTCTATTCTTGTACGCAGTTTCTGAAAGATCCGGCATAGGTCTCTTGCAACGGAGTATTTGTAAACAAAGATTTTCAAAGACGTGATAAGTTTCCAATACACAGAGACTGCTAAGGCGGATCGAATGGGTACAATTCAACTTTCGTTACGTAAAAGGCTCTAAAAGGAAACTTACAGCACGGAAATGTGACGGAAGTAATTTTCAGATTATCGGGCACAAAATGTTCATGATTTGCATCAGTACAGACTATGACTCATCGGAAGTATTTTTGTAGAAGAACATTCTACTATGTTCTGATATGAAGAGAAAGGTATCAAGAGTAATAACAGGCACATCCATAGCTCTGAACTAATCTGAATACAGAAGGGAAACATTTGGGGTGACATTGGTTAACAAAAAGTAATGAAGGGCAAACTGCATTTTGTCGATTAAATGAACACATCAAATATAAGAAATCATATTTAGACAATGCAAACTTTGGTAGTCACTTGATTGAAAATAACCCACTGGGCAATAATTAACATGTTAAAATTGTCCATTTAGAAAATGATGGCGCGGAAATGTACTTTTCAGTAAAACTTTGAAATTTTAAGAGTTTTCACAAATTCATGTTTTACAGGATTTCACTGAAAACATTGATAGAAAAATTAACCTTACTTTAACTCTTTTACTGACTACTTACCTTAGGTATCTATGTATTTTTGTACGCTCAATTTTCGTTCGCTCATGGCTTTTATTCTTATGTTATTGTAACAGTTTCTTCATATCTGTGCCCTTTATCCATTGCTTTGTCAAAAAAGTGTATTCTTCATTCAGTTGTTTAAAGATGTGAAAATAATTCCCGAAAGCTTGCGCTGTTATATTTGTTATATCTAAATACAATTCTTTTGAAAAAAATATTCTTGTTTAGAATATTTTCAGGATTTTGGTGCGTTCATATTACCTTTTTTAATTGCACAATTTCATAAAGAAAAACGTAAACCCATGTACTTTTATTCACGTATATTCGATTATTGTATAAGTTTGAAGCTTATATACGATTCATGAGAAAATATTATCGTTGACTCGTAGCTGTATTCATTCAAATACTTAGCTATTAACTCATTCATCCTTCAAGTACAAAAAGCATTTTTAAATTCGAAATTGCCTCGTAACATGTCAATCGAAGCACGTCAATAAACACACGCAAACAATGCTCGTTAACAGCAAGAATCGTTACACTATGGGATAATGTGATGCCAATAATCGTCTCACTACTGCACCGATTACCAGCAGCGTTAAGCCCAATTGGATAATGTTATGCCAATAACAGTCCCACTACTGCGTCGTTAAGTTTTCAAAGCCCATACTAAAAAGATATTTAGAATTCAAGCTCAGAGTCGAATGTAAATACAGCGAATAAACATTCACAAGAACTCTTCGGTGGAGCGATAATCAGTATCGTATATCACCAGGCCATCCTCCGTGATGGACGGCTGCGCCGCGGCAGACTCCCAGGCGCTGCCCAGATGCGCAGACGCAGACGAAAGCGCAGGCGCGCAGAAGCCTGTCGCGCAGCCGGAGCCCACCAGTTACCCTGCCGACGCAGACGCACTCCCGGCCAAAAACATTCAAACGGCACACTCTCACCCAACATACGCCATACCGAAGTTGCACGGGAGGGACAGACATGTTTGCGAACAAAACAATTTCAACGAGATTTGCAATGTCTCTTATTTCTTCAATATTGTGACACTCACAAAATTGCCAAATCAAATATCTTGATGAAGTGTAAGGTAGAATAGGTACAATATTCATGGTATGGCGATTTTTTCAAAACAATTTTGTTTTTTTATGATACAAAACTAAAAATTTAGAGAATATGTATATAAATATTTTCGTTTATTAAAAAATGCACTTTAATAAATATTATTGAAATCTAAATGTTTATGTTTATTAGATAAGCTACAGTAGATTCAGAACATATAGATAAACCATTCATTACATAATGATTTAAACACGGTACTATTTCACGGTGGGTAAGAACACCCATTACCTTATTTTTCTGACATTAATATTAACTGCATAACTGCATGGGACGCAAATAGATATGCGGATTTGATTATAAAACTGTAAACATTGAATTGTAAATGGCATGAAGGGATAGTGAATTAAAAAAAACAACTCTGAAGAAGCTATTTTTCGCCAAATCCACGAATTAGAGAATACATCAACCTGTCTGTTCAAGCGATGAACAGCATGGGAAACAGCGAGGAAACAAAGTTCTCTTGTACGGTCCTTATTGTCGCCGCAAAATGTTGATACCGAGCGAAAATCGAAACAGAGCATTCAGAAGGCAGGTTAAAAGTGTCATCGTGCATAGAATAAGAGAAGAGAGGAGAAAAATGAGCGGCGCCGTATTTTCAGGGCGAGAGCCGCTTTTGACGCTCCGGGGGGAGCCGTTAGGCCTCGTCGCACCGAGCACTGGGGAGGGGGAAGGCGGGGGAGGGGCGTTTTGGCTGGTGGGCACGCGAGCGACGCTGACGGATCGACGAGTCAGGGAAGGAACGGGCCGGAGTGTTGGCGGTCCCAGCGGCTGGGCAATGGGCGACGGGCAATGGGCGATGAGCGTGTTGTGGGCGTGAGGTTGGGCGTTCGGCGGCACTCGGGCGGCGCGCGCCTGGGCCTAGGCGTGACAAGCGCGTGCTCGCCTGGCCGTGCCTAAGTGCGCGTCCGGCTGGAGCTGGGAAACGAAATATCTTAATAATGCATTGTGTGGAATACCGCGGCTTTCAAGGGCTGCCGCCCGCGGCCACGGGGGGCGTCGGGGGAAGGCGCGGGGGCGGGGGCGCCGCAGTCAAACGTTTGCGGTTAGGCGGATGAAGAAGAGCGTGGCGAAGGGGGGCGTGGAGCTTCCGGAAGGCATTCGTCCTAATGATACTCTTCTCTGCTTCCTTTCTGAGGGAGGCGCGCGATTCACTCCGGCTTCAACGGCGGAGCCTCTTCGCATACACGATTAGTAAATATTTAATTTGCACGCTCATATATAATTTATATTAAATATTTTCAGAGCTTTAAGCATGGGATCCTTGACATTAGCTTAAAAGAAAGTTGACTAAGTAATGCGCCTTTTTTATGCTAATATTTGCAGTAACTAGTAATAGCTGGTTTGCTATAAATATGCTAGTACTGATGTAATGTGAAATTATAAAAGAAAGTGGGTTAAGATAATTCATGAACCAGAGTGTCATATACCTCAGTTTTGTTTTAATTTATTGTCAGTATGTTATTTAAAATTTGTTTTAATATAATTTAATTAAGAAGAAATAGTCTGTAGGTGACAACTCAAAATTGTGCATCAGCTGTTTTACTGATTTCGTACAAAAAGTAGAATATTTCTGTAATTACAGGATATGTTGACTGTACAATGCGTCGTGTAGAGTGTAAAATTACCATGAAATTTCTTCCTGGCAATTTCGCAATAATCCAGAAGATGCCAGGAGATTGTTAGTAGACTTTAACAAGAAGGTTATTAGGGTGAAATATTTTAATTTTACAAATAATGAGGATAAATGACAGTATAAATGAAATTGTTTCAGCGGTACCGCAATCATCAGAATTAGCGTCGCCGAGACAAATATGGCATGCTTCATTGTACTACGAGACTTCCGTGTTAGGCTACTTAAGTTATGATTACCTTTGTATTCAAGTCCTTTGTATTCATCGTCCAAAATGACAATAGTCCAAATAATTAACAAACGAAAAGCGGGGACAATTCGTTGTTGGTTTGTTTAACATTGCCGCAATTTATTCCTTATCGCACCTGCGTAGAATTTTGATTCCATTAATTCTTTGGAGTGTTTCACTTCAGTGGAGAAGGTAACACAATATTTCAAATTAATAGTTGCACAGCGCATTTTTTCATATTTGTGTTTTACGGCGCCCAATAAAACGTACCGCAGAAAACCACCTATTGTTCTAAAGAGACGGAGGCCGCGGCGCGTAAGTAATTCAGCCATTGTTTTACTAGTATTTGAAGTGTGTATTGCCATTATGAGGCGGACTTGCGCCACACGGACGACTGCTGGATGCAAAAGGAGCATAAGAAGATTTAATGTATCAGTCGGCATTCCGGCGCGCACTAATTGAATGCGGAATGAAGCCGCGTGGGCTGCGTATTCCGTCGCTGCAGAGCAGAGTCACATCGGCGCCTGGCAGAGGGCAGCAGGACTCGATGACAGGACCTCCAATTCAACAGCCAGCACCATCTCACGGCAAAATAGTCCGGATAACATCCAAAATGAGTGAGTGTTCAGAACATAGAGTAAAATCTAATTAGTACGTTTTCACTTAATACAAATTTCCCGTAACACGAACAAAATTTGGGTCCCGGCGAGTAATCATAGTAATATAGATATGTATAATCGGATAGCACGAAGTTTATTACACACAAAGACGATTATTTTGGTACCTTGGAATTCACGTTAATGAGAGTTTATTGAATTTTATAAGAAGGAAATTTCAGTTCCGACTACATTAACGTTATTGAAATAGTAATAGCTTTAATTATTAGCATGAAATAAAAACAATGTTCGAGTATATTCATAATAGGAATAGTTCATGAACGCGTTGAGATTTGTGTGTGGTTGTGATTTTGAATAAATGTTGGCTTTGGGGGGGGGGGCATAAATGGGTCTCAAGCCCAGCCCCCTAGATTTGCCCCAGCCCAGAATAGTTCACAGCTTATAGAACACATTTGCCCGCAGATTGAATATTTGTTTATCAAAATTGTAATATATAAAATGAATACATTTTCAATGAATACAAGTCAATAAAAATTAGGAAGCATTTAGTTAAGAATGATTGCAATAGTAAGTTAAGAATAACGACTTTGAAAAAAAGGAAATGACAATATTATCATTTACATAAATACAAGGTTTTTCGCATACCAAATATTTCTTATGAGTGGAAAATTTCGATCATGAGGCAGAGTGATGCCCTTTATCAAATACATTACGCATCAAATATTTATATTTCGTATTACATTTCAAATCACACCAACAAAATATATTTGTCATTCTCCAAATGTACAACATAATTCAAATATGTATTGGCTCAGGATTCTATCCGCTTCAAAACGCTTTGGGACGCTGAAGGCAGACCAGGAGCCGCTGAAGGCTCCCGGAGAGAAGACTGTGCACTTGGCTTCGAACGCGTCCCCAGCCATCTCCCGTCCGCTCCCCGTCCTGTGCTTCTAATTCGAGCGCCGCGCCGCGCCTAATGAGCTCGGGGCGCATGCGAATATTCGCCGTCCGCGTGCCGGGCGTGCCTGCGCCCCGGCGGTGGCGGCGTCTAGGATTTATCTGCGGCGCGTGGGCGGCAACCCGATCGCCGGCGGCGTTCCCGCGCACCTGCTGCGTCCGCGGACAATTAGCCGCGCGGCCGGGACAATACACCGCGCGCGCGCGGGTTCCAATACGCTAAATGTTCTCATTAGACCTAAAGCGGCGCGGCGGCGCGGCGTTGCACCGCCGCACTGCCCCGCATTGCGCGCCCGGCCGCCTCTACGTGCCGTGCACCGCCGGCCACCTGGCGGCTGGACGCGCTGCCAATCATCGCCGTCAACGACGGTGAAAAAGACGGATAATTTGCGGTTTGCATGGGGGGTGGGGGGATGGAGGAGTGCGGACGAGCCCAGGTGTTCCCGCGCGAGGTGAGCTGGTGGGTGGGAGGCGGACGTGTCTAAGGTTAGGGCCTCTACGTGGTCTACGCGCAAATCTTACGACAGCGGTTTTCAGTGTCTTTTTTGCAGACGCCAACCTATAATATACAGCGATATTCCGCAGAACCCAATCTTATCTCGCTCCTACTGTTCGGCTTTTGCTCGTTGCGAAAAAAAATGGGGCAAATGGTAAGAAGATGAAATTACAAGCGAAACGTGAAATTAAAAGCACATTTAGCTCTAAATTTCCACTTCAAACGTCCTCCGACGGACCTAGTTTTAAGAAGAAACAAAAAAATATGCGAATAAGTATGCCATTCGTAGCACTTATGACTCTTGTAACTGTCAGCTAAGAACTCACGACACACCTGAAGCATTATAAGGGCTTAGAAATCATTAGTCCTACCAGAGACGTTATTAACTATCAGCGACAAACCCGGCAAACGAAAGCGTTCACAATCTTTCCTTTCGACCATCAAAATAATGTTTTAAGGTGATTCAGAATAGGAACAGGAGGTGATCTCGCAGCGGAAGAAGATCCCATAAAACGCGCTCACTTTACGAGAGGTTATTTATTCTCCTACGGTTATTTTATGTCTCTGAGACAAAACAACATCTCATGTTGAGACGAAGGAAAGGAGGGGAGAACGAAATGACCAAATGGATTCGAGAAGGCGGTAATAAACTGATACGAAGAGAGAGAGAGAAAGAGCGAGAGAGGGGGAGGGAGAGAAGGAGGAGAGAGGGAGATAAGGGGGAGAGAGAGGGGAGAGCAGGGAGAGAGAGGGAGGAGAGAAAGAAAGGTAGAGAAAATAGAGAAATAGAGAAAAGAATAGAGAGAAATGTCAGACGGTTAACGAACGAGAGTAGGCAAATCGAAAGGAGGGACAATCCTACTATGAAAAGGATACCTTCCAAATCATTAGCAAAAAAGGAATAATAATCTTCTAGCTTTCCCATAATGTATAAAACCTGCATATACCATATTTTAAAGTAATATAATCCCGGTATACGTTATTCACTTAGACTTAACTCAATGATACCTGTATTACATCCTCTATTTAAGATAATGGTCTTTAATTTTTCATTTTTCCGGCTTGCAATTGTTTTTAGAATAATTTATTTTAGTTTACTGCGCGTATGTATTATTGGCAAAGTAACACAAATGAAATTATTTCATAACAATTGCAATTACAAGCAATATTTGAGGAACAACCGGGTAAGAGAGCGCCGCTTTGAACATCGTCTACCGTGTGAGTATCTCAAATCGCTTGCTCTTAAACACATTCACCGGTCAGTTTTTGATGGAGCGCCTCGAGGGGGAGCGGACGCGTTAGCACTCTCCAAAAGCGCATCCCTTGTTCGACGACCGCTGCACTGCTCTCCGCATACATCATCGGCCGGCGAGCGCGTCTGCTGCCTTGTGTTTGTGAATGCGCAGTCTCTGTGAATGACAAGCTGGCAGCGGGAGCGGCTGTTTCGGGAGTCGTAAAACCGAAGGCGCATCTTCTGTGGAGTAACCCTTACCACGACCCCTTTTGAAGAGAGCAAGATCACTCTGAGAACGGAACTACCTCGGGTCCGGATTGTATGAAACGGTCCTCCTCAGAGGTTGCCGACATAAGGATTGTTACGCAAGTTTGTTTACGGGTCTCAGTTATCATTTCCACTGTACAATGAAACAGAAGTTACAAAATATATGATGTTGCTATACGTTTTATTTCATAGCTGTGTGAATCACACATCGTTACTTTCTTTGGAATTCTTATCAGAACTATAAAGCACTCGTAGTAAACATGTATGTACTCAATAGCACATACTCTTTCGCAATATTTTTTGGTATCAAGAACCTACAAACCATTGATTTTGACTACATACCGTGTTAGATGAGGTAATTACCGCACATAGGAGAAATATTGATCCTCCTTTTCTTTCCCAGGGCCTGCAAAGTTTCTCTGTCGAAAAATCCGGTGCATGATTATAATACTTTCTCCTTTTACTAAGTAAGACGAGAAAGTAAAACGTTATTGCCAGTATTAGAACCAAACAAAAGAACTACATTGAGTGTATATTATTTGTGAAAGTGGTAAGGGAGGTGAGGAAATATTCAGATGAAATATTCCACGCATATTATCGAGGAAAATTAGATTATTGGGATAAATAATACAATAAAAGTGACTGATAAATAACTATCAATAGAATAACTTTCTAATGAAAAATACCAACAATTCATAGTCTAGAATTAGCACTCGATACCAACGAGAAAAAAACTGGAAGCATAGGAAGTAAAGTCTACGTCTCTGTAAGGTAAAAAAGAAATATGATGGATTTGTGGGTCCAGGCGAAACAACGGATATTGAAGGATGGTAACCACAAACCGACAGATGACTTTCAACACCAAAGAATCAAGGTTTCAATTAAATTTTCATCTCTTTATATTTTATTGTAACCTTTATATCTTTCCTTTGTCGTTAATTTCTTAAAACCGAACTCCTACCTCCTCTTCACTAACCCTAATTTCCTTTCCACAATAGTAATTTCGTTTGATAACTTCCTCAAAACGTGTGTGCAATGGCAACGCACTGACATTCCGTTGCATCTCGTGCAAGAGGCCAACATGCAAGAAGACATTCGTGATTGGCAGAAGGGCCACGCGCCCGGGCGTGCGTGCGTCGGAGCGGCAGTGGTCGCGGCCGGCGGGGGCGAAGGCGCGGTAGCCGGCGTTGAGGCCGCCTGCGCCTCCGTCGCCGCCTTGGCCGCCCCCGTCGCCTTATCCGCTCATCTCCGAGGCGCGCACGCGATGTCCGCCCTTCCCGCGCCGCCCGCGCCGCCCGCGCAGCCCGTGGCCCCGCCCCCTGCGACGCGCCGCGTCGCGTCGGCCCGCGGGCGCCGTCTTCCGTGGGCGGAAGGCGGCCGCGGCCGCAGGAAATAAATATTTCCGTAATTACTGAATTTCGTCTGTCCTAGATGGGCCTCTAGATTTCGGTGGTTTCGATGGGGATAAAAAAAACGATAGCGGCCCACTTTCCCCTGGCGGAGACAATGGCTGAGTCGTGAGGTCGTGAGGCGAGGGGTGACACCGCCGCAGTTGGCCTCAACCCACCCTCGCTACCGCCGACAGGCACGACTCCCGTTTTTATAGGGAGTGATGTCGAAAGTAGAATGTAGGAAGTGTTGACGTAAAAGAAACATCAGAGACCGTTTGGGAAGTCTCATACGCTTAGCAGATGAGTTATTTTTGAAACAATTAAGAAAGTTGTAGAATAATTTTGGGCACATCATTTCGGGCATATCAATTAAGTAATGAGAAACATTGTTGGTAAATTCTCTCTGGGTTCACTGACGATCAGTAACATTTCTTCCATCGAAATGTGTTGTTCGTAGTTAAAGAATGGTATTACGAAAAACAATTCATAAACGCTAAACTAAAGTTTCAACTGTTGCAGATAATGAGATAAAGTGCCAAGGAAAAACGTTTGACGGAAAATTATGCAAATGCATCGGCAACGGAAATAGTAATGGTAATAAATTCTTCAAATAGATATCGAGATGTATTTCAATGTAAGAATTCATGACACTAATATTTGTGTTTACTTTCTATTGATAAAACCACCTCGATTTAATAAAGTATCCATTGTAAGTGATGCAGGTATTTTACGGACGTTGTCGAATATAAAATGCCACAAGTTTGAAAAATGCACCTAATTACACGTCGGTAGTTCACATAAAGTAGGGCATGAGGTGAGAAAATATGGAATTAAACTTCCTGACAGAGTGCACGAAATTACATAGAAAAAATATCAAAACAAAAGAATAAAGCAAAAACCGATATTCTTCCAATAATTCCATATTTTTATTTTCAAGTTCTTCTTAAATTTATCTCGTAATATGCTTGTTATATATTTGTGGAAAATGAAAGCAAAAATATTAAGACAGAATCAGAGATTAAAATGTTATTAAAGTCATCATAATACGTATCTATCGACCAATGAAGTAAATAGTACTAAACACGATAGCTGATTGGCAGCTAATTAGAAAAGGAGTGGCCACTTCCTATCCGGTAGTCCCACTCTCCAGAAGCAGAGATGCGGTAAAGGATGCCCGGGCAAAGAGAAGAGCGGCTTGAAGTGATGCGGCGCCGACGAAGAACGATCCGACTGACGGACGGACAGACGGGACGAACGAGCTGGCAGGCGAGCGAGCGTTGCGGCGGGAGGGCGATTGGGGCGGCGGGGACCGAGAGGGGGGCGGGCGGGCGAGGGCGCAGAGGCGAAAGCCCGGAGCGTGACACGGGCGCGACGGCCGAGCTCAGCTCCCGCCCATTCATCAGAGCACTCTGGCCTCCATTAGCTGTTTCGCCAGCAGAACGCTCCACCGTTTAAGTACACAGGCCGCACTTCCCGCGGCCGGCCGCCGCCGCCGCGCACGCGCCGCCGCCGCCGCCAACCGCCGGCGAGGTCGCCAACCCACGCGGCCCCCGCGGCGTTCGGAACGCGGCCGAGGGGACGCCGTGGGGGCGGGCGGACAGGCAGCGCAGAGCGGGGACTGGAGAGTGCGGGAGCCTGTGGCCAGCGGTTGTGCTGATGATGGGCGACAGTGGAGAGGGAAGGAAGGAAACGACTTGCAGATGAAGAAGAAAAAACAGGCTGCAGTGGGGGAAGGAGCTGTAACCCGATAGCAGGTGCACTGTTTGGAGGGAAGAAGAGGGAAACGGAGGCAAGAGAAGGCGCAGACAATACTGTTGTTGCTTTGTACACTGCTGCACAAAACTGAGAAACAGAAAGGAGAGGTGGGAATCCATGGTTATCTGCCTCAAAAGTTAATCAGTCCGCATTTCCGGAAATTGAAGCAAACGTATTGATTGTCGGGGCAGCGAAATCCATTAAGTATCCATCAGTTCGGGCGTGTTGAACCAAAATGAACGGTTTTTGCTCTGAAGCCTAAAGTATTATTCTTGCAATCTCGCAGGTTTTTTCATCTTCACTTCTCACTTAGTCAAAAATCATTGTATTAAATAATTAATAGAACGCCAAAAACCCGTAAGTATTTATCGCTGATAGCGTGTAGCATCGAGGTGCTCTGACGTTAAAGCATCGTGTTATTTGAGTAGGGTTCGAGTTATATTACTCCTTCAGTGCTTCAACACATTCCTTGTAATGGAAACTTTAACGGCCGAGAGAGCGGACGAACCTTTGGATAAACACACGTTTGTCTGCAAATAACAATATTTTAGAAGTCCTAAGTTTTGCATATGTAAACGAGATACTAATATAACTATTTACACGACCATAAAAAAAATTAATAAATTTTTATAGAAACATCATCGCATTGAATACATCCATTCCCGGCATTTATTTTTTTTCCAGTTTGTAAGTCACTGATATGTCACTCTATTGCATACAAAATACAGAAACTTTTTATCACGAAGTAGTAGCGGTATGGTACGCCAGTCATTAGGGGTAAAAAGAAAATAGTTTTTCGTACACATGCAAGCACTAGCAACAGTCATGCAATTTCTCTCTTATTCTACAGTACATCGTATAGACCATCGTAGACTTATTTAATATAGAATTTAAGTAGCAGTAATTTAATTACGAGTATTTTGTATAGCCGCGAATAAAGCAATGTGCAGCAAAGGACGTGTTTTGTGATGGCGCGCAAAACCCGGCGCGCCCCCGCTAGAAAGCTTCCTCCGAGGCGGCCCTCCAACGGGCTCGAGGCTGCGCGCGATACGGGCGCGCGGGCCGAGAGCGGGGGCGGGGCGGGCCGGGGCGGGGCGGACGGGAGCAGGGTGGCGCGGCGTGGGACGGCGCGGGGGGGGGGCGGCGCGGGCGTCGGCGCGGCCGACCGAAAACTGCAGCGGGATCCCACCCGCAGCCAGCACGAATGCCAATCAGACCGCGACTAGGCGATTCTCGCGATGGAACCCCCGCCACCGCAACGAACACTCTGTCTACCGCAAATTCCCGCGCCGAGGCTGGGGCCGCAGCCACGAGGCCGGCCCGCCCAGACCCGCCGCCCGCGCCCACCCCCCCGGCCGCCTCGAGGTCCAGGAGTCATGACCACAGGAAGCGTACAAGAGAACATCTGCTCCGTAAGGAAGAAATTTCCGTTTTTCATCCGGGAGGTAGATCTGATTGGAACAACAAAAAAGGATGCTTTATAGATACAATGCAAGTGATGTGTGAGGGGGAAAGTGCGTCGACTTTTTTAACGAAACTAACACTCTTCATAGCTTTTGCCTTGAAGACATTCGGGTTTCGTTTTTTGTTTGTGATATTCAATGTAACTCATTGAGGCTGGATACAGCTGGAAGAAAATCCGGAAAGTGTCTCAGAACAACACAAATATTCATATTGCAGACCAAACACACAGATTAGTACACGGAAATGAAAATTGCGAAAATAATGATTACAATAGGATTATGCATTGAGTGGCAAAATGACAAGGGCAGTAATAAAAGAACAACAACGCAAACATTTTTGTAATTTTGATAAAATAAATTGTAACACCATCGTTATTTTCTTTCTTATATTTTCATCGTGATAATAGATTCGTATATATGATTTAAACTTATTATGTCAAATGTATCTACATTATCACGGAGATTTAAAATCAGTGCTATCAACAACGTTTCTAATAATGGGTTATTTTATTCTATTCAGGAGGTGATTGAGAAATAAGTGATAGAAAATTAGATGTAATTCACATCTTTGCTTTGTCCCCTCACCAGTTTTTGACTTGTTTTCTCCATAAGACGCTAATCCATAGACGTTTTAGCTCGTCAGTTTCACTATACGACCACTTTCGGCACGCGCGTGGCCAGTGTGACCATCTGCCCCCGCACTATTCCCCATCGCGCCGTCCCCTCGCGCCGCACTCAGCTGACGTATGTCGGCCACTTTTTGCCGTTCGGTGTGTACATGACCGTACTCTTTGAAAGTTAGTAAGAAGCGCTGGCGCAAAAAAAAGATGACTCACCACAGAAATACTATGCAAAAGGTAAAAAGGAGAGCAGCCATGGACGCGAAGAAAAAAGGGAGAAAAATGGACCAAGACGACGTGGGGGAAACGATAATAAAAGAAAACGAAAACGAGCTAGCTCATTGGAATTTGGTTTGGAAAACCAAAACCGCCGGGGGAGCGTAGCGCGTCATCAGCGTGCTCTGCGGAGCGGAGCGCGGCCGGGGGCGGCGGCGGAGGCAACGGCAGCGTCTCGCCCGCGCCGCGTCAGCCGCAGCAGCCGATCAATGGGGTGAATGAATGGGCGACCGCCGCCCGGCACTCCGCTGCTCGGGGCACCCCACGCGGGTCAACGTCCCCGCGCCCACCCCGCCCTCGCCGCGACTCGCCCCCGCCCTCAACGGGCCGGCTGGTGGCTTGGCTGGCTGGCCGGGGCCGGGGGTCTGGTGACGGTGGCCACTGTCACCGGCGACGCCGCCTGGGCCTCCGCCTTTGGTCCAGCGCCCATCTCCCCCTATCACCCCTTTCGACCCTCCCCCTTCCCCGCACGCGCGGCCGCGAACTATCTGAAGAGGTAGGCGCGTCACTTCCACAATCCAACAATTATTTTGTGAATTGGAATAGTGATAGATGTGACTAACAGGTCTCTTAAGTTTCAGTTTTGTGCAATTTTCTTCTCCCAGCTGAAGAACATAAGCCAACTAATTTTACTACGAAGAAAGTCAATGAAATTATGAAACAACAGACGTCGCGATTTTTATTAAAACAATTTGAATGTGTTGATGTTCTCTCATATTTGATTACTATAGTAATGTTTGCTTTGGATTCATTTTGAATGCGCACGACAAGGGCGTTAAGTGATGCAGTGGTCAGACCGCTCTCCTTCTGCTGCTGGAACCGTGATTCAAATCCCAATCGATACATTTTGAATTTGTGATATAGAAAGCGAGTCTGCGGCTGGTTTTCCCGGGGATTTCCCGTTTCTCCGGCCTCTCAATCTATTATGTAAGAGTAAATTTTGTCCATCAAAAACAAGAATGTAAGTAGCTTCTGAAATTCCTGCGCAGGAGACTTCAATGCCCGTTCACAACTTTTCTAAAGTCTAACAATCGACTCTTATTAACACTAATATTTCACAATTTTTCGTAATTTTGCTCGATATAAAATATTAAAATGTGGAAAAGAATATTCTGAGGTGAAACATGAAACAATGTGTCCGAAGGTTCGATGTGCAGGCACCCGTATACTGTAAAGTTTTAAATTTACATTTTAACAATGAACAATGTTACACAGAAAGCAACAGTAAACCATAAATTACTTTCATGACCATGAGGGTAGTTCAGTTTGCAGTCAACACAATACCGGTTGAACTTCCCTTTGTGCCCGATTTCATACGAGTATGTATTTCTTTGTCCGCAGCGTGAGTGATTACATTGTAAAGGACGACAAAAGCACACAATCGAAGGGCAATCTTCTGCATCATAAGCCCACCCACGACTATCAACACACTTTCTTCCATTTAAGCTGCCGTCAACAGCGGGTCGGCCACTTGAAAGTTGAGAGCGTCAGAAAGCCAAGGGCCGCAAATTACGCAGGAATAGAGGCACGGCGAGGTGCGCGACCGCAGACAAAGAGGCGCAGGCGGGCCGGGGCGCGACAGACC
>BOPP01000126.1:1816874-1842042 GCA_017312745.1 Gryllus bimaculatus | reverse complement strand
ACTCTTGTAACTGTTTCAGCTAAGAAACTCAAACGACACACCTGAAGCCATATAAGGGCTTAGGAAATCATTAGTCCTACCAGAGACGTTAATTAACTATCAGGGACAAACCCGGCAACGAAAGCGTCACAATCTTTCCTTTCGACCATCAAAATAATGTTTAAGGTGATTCAGAAATAGGAACAGGCAGGTGATCTCGCAGCGGAAGAAGATCCCATAAAACCGCTCACTTTACGAGAGGTTATTGTATTTCTCCACTTGTTATTTTATGTCTCTGAGACAAACAACATCTCATGTTGAGACGAAGGGAAAGGAGGCAGAACGAAATGACCAAATGGATCGAGAAGCGGTAATAAACTGATACGAAGAGAAGAGAGAGAAACGGAGCGAAGAGGGAGGAGAGAAGGAGGAGAGAGGGAGATAAGGGGGAGAGAGAGGGGAGAGCAGGAGAGAGAGGAGGGAGAGAAAGAAAGGTAGAGAAAATAGAGAATAGAGAAAAGAATAGAGAGAAATGTCAGACGGTTAACGAACGAGAAGTAGGGCAAATCGAAAGGAGGGACAATCCTACTATGAAAAGGAATACCTTCCAAATCATTAGCAAAAAAGGAATAATAATCTTCTAGCTTTCCCATAATGTATAAACTGCATAATACCATATTTTAAAGTAATATAATCCCGAACGGTATTCACTTAGACTTAACTCCAATGATACCTGTAATTAAACATCCTCTATTTAAGATAATGGTCTTAATTTTTCATTTTCGGCTTGCAATTGTTTTTAGGAATAATTTATTTATAGTTTTACTGCGCGTATGTTATTGGCCAAAGTACACCAAATGCAAATATTTCATAACAATTGCAATTACAAAGCAAATTTGAGAACAACCGGGTAACGAGAGCCGCGCTTTGAAACATCGTCTACCGTGGAGTATCTCAAATCGCTTTGCCGTTAAAACAATTCACCGGTCAGTTTTTTGATGGAGCGCCTCGAGGGGGAGCGGACGCGTGACACGCTCCAAAAGCGCATCCCTTGTTCGACGACCGCTTGCACTGCTCTCCGCATTACATCAATCGGCCGGCGAGCGCGTCTGCTGCTTGTGTTTGTGAATGCGCAGTCTCTGTGAATGACAAGCTGGCAGCGGAGCGGCTGTTTCCGGAGTCGTAAAAACCGAAGCGCATCTTCTGTGGAGTAACCCTTACCACGACCCCTTTGAAGAGAGCAAGATCACTCTGAGAACGGAACTACCTCGGGTCCGGATTGTATTGAAAACGGTCCTCCTTCAGAGGTTGCCGACATAAGGATTGTTACGCAAGTTTGGTTGTACGGGTCTCAGTTATCATGTTCCACGTACAATGAAACAGAAGTTACAAAATACTATGATTTGCTATACGTTTTATTTCATAGCTGTGTGAATCACACATCGTTACTGTCTTTGGAATCTATCAGAACTATAAAGCACTCGTAGGAAACATGTATGTACTCAATAAGCACATACTCTTTCGCCCAAATTGTTTGGTTATCAAAACCTACAAACCATTTGATTTGACTACATACCGTGTTAGATGAGGTAAATTACCGCACATAGCAGGAAATATTGATCCTCCGTGTTCTTTCCCAGGCCTTGCAAAGTTTCTCTGTCGAAAAATCCAGGCATGCATTATAATACTTTCTCTTTTTACTAAGTAAGCGAGCAAAGTAAAACGTTAGTGCCAGGATTAGAACCGAAACAAAAGAACTACATTGAGTTGTATATATTTGTGAAAGTGCGTAAGGAGTGAGGAAATATTTCAGATGAAATATTCACGCAGATATCGAGGAAAATTAGATTTATTGGGATAAATAATTACAATAAAAGGACTGATAAATAACTATCAATAGGAAAATAAACTTTCTAATGAAAATACCAACAATTATAGTCTAGAATTAGCACTCGATACCAACGAGAAAAAACTGAAGCATAGCGAAGAAAGTCTACGTCTCTGTTAAGGTAAAAAAAGAAATATGAGGATTTGGTCCAGGCGAAACAACGATATTGAAGGATGTAACCACAACCGACAGATGATTTAACACCAAAGAATTCAAGGTTTCAATTAAATTTTCATCATCTTATATTTTATGTAACCTTTATGATCTTTCCTTGTCGTTTAATTTCTTAAAACCGAACGCCTACCTCCTCTTCACTAACCCTAATTTCCTTTCCACAATAGTAATTTCGTTGATAACTTCCTCAAAAACGTGTGTGCAATGCAACGCCACTGACATTCCGTTGCCAATTCTCGTGCAAGAGCCAACATGCAAGAAGACATTCGTGAGTGGCAGAGGGCCACTCGCCCGGCGTGCGTGCGTCGGAAGCGCAGTGTCGCGGCCGGCGGGGCGAAGGCGCGGTAGCGCGTTGAGGCGCCTGCGCCTGCCGTCGCCGCCTTGGCCGCCCCCGTCGCCTTATCCGGCTCATCTCCGAGGCGCCACGCGATGTCCGCCCTCCCGCGCCGCCCGCGCCGCCCGCGCAGCCTGGCCCCGCCCCCTGCGACGCGCCGCGTCGCGTCGGCCGCGGGCGCCGTCTTCCGTGGGCGGTAAGGCGCGCCGCGCCGCAGGAAATAAATATTTCCTAATACTGAGATTTCGTCTGTCCCTAGAGTGGGCCTCTAGGGTTTCGGTGTTTCGATGGATAAAAAAAACGATAGCGGCCACTTTCCCCTGGCGGAGACAATGGCTGAGTCGTTGAGGTCGGAGCGAGGGTGGACACCGCCGCAGTTGGCCTCAACCCACCCTCGCTACCGCCGACAGGCACGACTCCCGTTTTTATAGGAGTGATGTCTGAAAGTTAGAACTGTAGGAAGTGTTGACGTAAAAAGAAAACATCAGAGACCGTTGGGAGGCTCATTTACGCTTAGCAGATGATTATTTTTGAAACAATTAAGAAAAGTGTAGAATAATGTTTGGGCACATCATTTCGGCATATCAATTAAGCTAATGAGAAACATTGTTGCGTAATTCTCTCTGGGTTCACTTGACGTCAGTAACATTCTTTCCATCCGAAAATGTGTTTTCGTAGTTAAGAGAATGTATTACGAAAAACAATTCATAAAACGCTAACTAAAGTTCAACTCGCTTGCAGAAGAATGAGATAAAGTGCCAAGGAAAAACGTTGACGGAAAATTATGCAAATGCATCGGCAACGAAATGTAATGTAATAAATTCTTCAAATAGAGTATCGAGCAATGCTTCCAATGTAAGAATTCATGACACTAAATATTTGTGTTTACTTTTCTATTGATAAAACCACTCGATTAATAAAAGTATCCATTGTAAGTGATGCAGGTATTTTACGGGAGTTGGCGAATATAAAATGCCACAAGTTTGAAAAAATGCACCTAATTACACGTCGTAGTTCACATAAAGTAGGGCATGAGGTGAGAAAATATGGAATATAAACTTCCTGACAGAGTGGCACGAAAATTCACATAGAAAAAAATATCAAAACAAAAAGAATAAAGCAAAAACCGATATTCTTCAATAATTCCATATTTTTTATTTTCAAGTTACTTCTTAAATGTAATCTCCGTAATATGCTTGTCTATATAATTTGTGGAAAAATGAAAGCAAAAAACTATTTAAGACAAATTCAGAGATTAAAATGTTATTAAAAGATCATCATAACAGTACGATCTATCGAGCAATTGAATAAATAGTACTAAACACGATAAGCTGATTGGCAGCGAATTAGAAAAGGAGTGCCACTTCCTATCCGGTATCCCACTCTCCAGAAGCAGAATGCGCTAAAGGATCCCGCGGCAAAGAGAAGACGGCCTTTGAAGTGATGCGGCGGCGACCGAAGAAACGATCCGACTGACGACGACAGACGGGACGAACGAGCTGCAGCGAGCGAGCGTGCGCGGAGGGCGATTGGGGCGGCGGGGACCGAGAGGGGGGCGGGCGGGCGAGGGCGCAGAGGCGAAAGCCCGGAGCGTGACACGGGCGCGACGGCCGAGCTCAGCTCCCGCCCATTCATTCAGAGCACTCTGGCCTCCATTAGCTGTTTCGCCAGCAGAACGCTCCACCGTTTAAGTACACAGGCCGCACTTCCCGCGGCCGGCCGCCGCCGCCGCGCACGCGCCGCCGCCGCCGCCAACCGCCGGCGAGGTCGCCAACCCACGCGGCCCCCGCGGCGTTCGGAACGCGGCCGAGGGGACGCCGTGGGGGCGGGCGGACAGGCAGCGCAGAGCGGGGACTGGAGAGTGCGGGAGCCTGTGGCCAGCGGTTGTGCTGATGATGGGCGACAGTGGAGAGGGAAGGAAGGAAACGACTTGCAGATGAAGAAGAAAAAACAGGCTGCAGTGGGGGAAGGAGCTGTAACCCGATAGCAGGTGCACTGTTTGGAGGGAAGAAGAGGGAAACGGAGGCAAGAGAAGGCGCAGACAATACTGTTGTTGCTTTGTACACTGCTGCACAAAACTGAGAAACAGAAAGGAGAGGTGGGAATCCATGGTTATCTGCCTCAAAAGTTAATCAGTCCGCATTTCCGGAAATTGAAGCAAACGTATTGATTGTCGGGGCAGCGAAATCCATTAAGTATCCATCAGTTCGGGCGTGTTGAACCAAAATGAACGGTTTTTGCTCTGAAGCCTAAAGTATTATTCTTGCAATCTCGCAGGTTTTTTCATCTTCACTTCTCACTTAGTCAAAAATCATTGTATTAAATAATTAATAGAACGCCAAAAACCCGTAAGTATTTATCGCTGATAGCGTGTAGCATCGAGGTGCTCTGACGTTAAAGCATCGTGTTATTTGAGTAGGGTTCGAGTTATATTACTCCTTCAGTGCTTCAACACATTCCTTGTAATGGAAACTTTAACGGCCGAGAGAGCGGACGAACCTTTGGATAAACACACGTTTGTCTGCAAATAACAATATTTTAGAAGTCCTAAGTTTTGCATATGTAAACGAGATACTAATATAACTATTTACACGACCATAAAAAAAATTAATAAATTTTTATAGAAACATCATCGCATTGAATACATCCATTCCCGGCATTTATTTTTTTTCCAGTTTGTAAGTCACTGATATGTCACTCTATTGCATACAAAATACAGAAACTTTTTATCACGAAGTAGTAGCGGTATGGTACGCCAGTCATTAGGGGTAAAAAGAAAATAGTTTTTCGTACACATGCAAGCACTAGCAACAGTCATGCAATTTCTCTCTTATTCTACAGTACATCGTATAGACCATCGTAGACTTATTTAATATAGAATTTAAGTAGCAGTAATTTAATTACGAGTATTTTGTATAGCCGCGAATAAAGCAATGTGCAGCAAAGGACGTGTTTTGTGATGGCGCGCAAAACCCGGCGCGCCCCCGCTAGAAAGCTTCCTCCGAGGCGGCCCTCCAACGGGCTCGAGGCTGCGCGCGATACGGGCGCGCGGGCCGAGAGCGGGGGCGGGGCGGGCCGGGGCGGGGCGGACGGGAGCAGGGTGGCGCGGCGTGGGACGGCGCGGGGGGGGGGCGGCGCGGGCGTCGGCGCGGCCGACCGAAAACTGCAGCGGGATCCCACCCGCAGCCAGCACGAATGCCAATCAGACCGCGACTAGGCGATTCTCGCGATGGAACCCCCGCCACCGCAACGAACACTCTGTCTACCGCAAATTCCCGCGCCGAGGCTGGGGCCGCAGCCACGAGGCCGGCCCGCCCAGACCCGCCGCCCGCGCCCACCCCCCCGGCCGCCTCGAGGCTCCAGGAGTCAGACCACAGGAAGCGTACAAGAGAAACATCTGCTCCGGAAGGCAAGAAATTTCCGTTTTTCATCCGGGAGGTAGATCGGATTGGAACAAACAAAAAAGCGATTGCTTTATAGATACAATGCCAAGTGATGTGTGAGGGGGAAAGTGCGTCGACTTTTACGAAACTAACACTCGTCATAGCTTTTGCCTTGGAAAGACCATTCGGGTTTCGTTTTTTGTTGTGATATTCAATGGTAAACTCATGAGCGGATACAGCCTGGAAGAAAATCCGGAAAGTGTCTCAGAACAAACACAAATATGCATATTGCAGACCAAACACACAGATTAGTACACGGAAATGAAAATGCGAAAATAATGATTAACCAATAGGATTATTGCATTGAGTGCAAAATGACAGGCAGTTAATAAAAGACAACAACGCAAAACATTTTTGTAATTTTGATAAAATAAATTTGTAACACCATCGTTATTTTCTTTCTTATATTTTCATCGTGATAAAATAATCGTATATATTGATTTAACACTTTTATGCAAATAGTATCACATGATCACGAGATTTTAAAATCAGTTCTATCAACAACGTATTCTAAGAATGCGTATTTATTCTATGTTCAGGAATCTGATTGAGAAATAAGTGATAGAAAATTAGATGTAATTCACATTCTTGCTTTGTCCCCTCACCAGTTTTTACTTGTTTTCTTCCATAAAGACGCATATCATAGACGTTTTAGCTCGTCAGTTTCCACGTATACGACCACTTTCGGCACGCGCGTGCCAGTGTGACCATCTGCCCCGCACTATTCCCCATCCGCGCGTCCCCCGCGCCGCACTCAGCTGACGTATGTCGCCACTTTTTGCCGTTCGATGTGTTACATGACCGTACTCTTGAAAGTTAGTAAGAAATCGCTGGCCGCAAAAAAAAGATGACCACCACAGAATATACCTATGCAAAAAGTGAAAAAGGAGAGCAAGCCATTGGACGCCGATAGAAATTCATAACGGACTCAGCCGCCCCTTCACCGTTTAAAATCGAGATCCAAGACGACGGGCGAAACGATATATAAAAGTGTCAAAAACGAAAACGAGCTAGCTCAAGTTGGGGAATTTGGTTATGGAAAACACAAAAGACCGCCGGGGGGAGCGTAGCGCCGGTCATCAGCGGCTCTGCGGAGCGGAGCGCGGCCGGGGCGGCGCCGGAGGGCCACGCAGCGTCTCGCCCGCGCCGCGGTCAGCCGCAGCAGCCGATCAATGGAGTGATGAATGGCCGACCGCCGCCGGCACTCCGCTGCTCGGGGCACCCCATCCGCGGGTCAACTCCCGCGCCCACCCCCGCCCTCGCCGCGACTCGCCCCGCGCCTCAACGGGCCGGCTTCGTGGCTTGGCTGCTGGCCCGGGGCCGGGTGTCTGGTGACGGTGGCCACTTCCCGGCGACGCCGCCTGGGCCTCCGCCTTTGGTCCAGACGCCCATCTCCCCCTACACCCCTTTCGACCCTCCCCCCTTCCCCGCAGCCGCGCCGGCCGCGGAACTATCTGAAGAGGTTAGGCGCGTCACTTCCCACAATCCAACAAATATTTTGTGAATTGCGAAAATAGTGATGAAATGTGACTAACAGCGTTCTCTTAAGTTTCAGAATTTGTGCAATTTTCTTTCCCAGATGTAAGAAATAAGCCAACTAATTTTACTACGAAGAAGTCAATGAAATTATGAAACAACCAGACGTCGCGATTTATTAAAACAATTTGAATTTTGATGTTCTCTCATATGTTGATACTATAATGTTTGCTTTGATTCATTTGAAGCGCACGACAAGGGCGTTAAGTACTGCATGTGTCAGACCGCTCTCCTTCTGCTGCGGAACCGTGATTCAAAATCCAATCGCTACATTTTGATTTGTGATATAGAAACGTATCTGCGGCTGGTTTTCCCGGGGATTCCCGTTCTCCGGCCCCTCAATCATATTAGTGTAAGAGTAAATTTGTCCATCAAAAACAAGAATGAAGAGCTCTTGAAATCCTGCGCAGCAACTTCAATGCCCGTTCACAACACTTTTCTTAAAGTCTAAAATCGACTCTTATTAAACCCCACTAATATTTCACAATTTCGTAAATTGTGCTCGATATAAAATATTAAAATGTGGAAAGAATATTCGAGTGAAACATGAAACAAGGTTCGAAGGTTCGATTGCAGCACCCGTATACTGTAAAGCTTTTAAATTTACATTTAACAATGAACAATGTTGACACAGAAAGCACAGTAAAAACCATAAATTACTTTCATGACCATGAGGTAGTTCAGTTTGCAGTCAAACAATTAACCGGTTGAAACTTCCCTTTGTGCCGATTCATACGATATGTATTCTTTGTCCGCAGCGTGATGATTACATTGTAAAGGCGACAAAAGCACACAATCGAAGGCAATCTTCGCATCATAAGCCACCACGACTATCAACACACTTCTTCCATTTAAGCTGCCGTCAACAGCGGGTCGGCCACTGAAATTGTGAGAGCGTCAGAAAGCCAAGGCCGCAAATTACGCAGGAATAGAGGTCACGGCCGAGGTGCGCGACCGCAGACAAAGAGCGCAGGCGGCGGGGCGCGACAGACCCGCTCCCCGCCCCTTGCCCCGCCCCCATCCACACTCCACCCACCCCGCCTCCTTCCTCGTGCACGCCAGCTGCTCACCGCCCGATCCTGGGCCCCCAGCGCCTCGCGGCCGCCCCCGCCGGACACGAGGACATTTGATGAGTCCGACTCAACGATCCGCACCAAGAGAAAACCGGCGAGTAATGATACTGTTTTTTGTACTCGTTGTCTGCAAGTTGGCTGCGATTCATTTTGCTTATGTTGCATTGTCAGTATACGGGAAAGAGATAAAACCATTAAAACTACCTTGTTATTCTCAAAATGATATAAGACATACGAATTACATTTTAGCAACTTTGCAATTGTATATTTCGGAATTTGAAACACTGCATCGTTGAGAACGGCTAAAGGATGCATAAGTCAAGAACTGTAAAAAATATACCAATTCAACCCCAATATTTTTGAACATTTCAAGCAATATTCTGATTACGAGCAATGTCGGTATATTTTTGATGAATTTTTTATCTAATTTTATTTAACACCCCAAATTATATTAACTTATTTCATACACAAGGAGGAAAACGTCCAACGATTATATTGTATTCAAAAACATACGTAGTACAATGCAGCATTCAAGAAAATTACAAAGAAAAATTGAGATTATTTTTATATCAGTAATCGAAAAAAAGTTGTTGATGTAAACAAACCGTTAAGTGAGACAAAAGGGGGCTTCTTATTTGGGCGGTGACTGATCATCGTCAGAACCAGCTACATGAGAAGAGAGCAAAAGTGTGTTTCAGTTCCAATCTGCGAAAACATTTAACGGGTAATTTAACTCAAACGCTGGAGTAATCAAAACCGTCATTTTCCTTTATGTTACGTTCACCAAGAGTTATTTGACTTGGCAACAGTACTCGAGAATTTTTCCGTTTTTTAGGACATAAACAAATGAATGTTGAGAACCCTTTTTGAATTTATTCGTTTAGAAGCAGAGTCAGAAATACGCTAGATCCATATGTCCAGCATATTCTGTACTTTAGAACGGAATTTCCACATTACGTTTCGCCATCGTTTCATTTTTACGTCAGCGAACAAAATGAAAAAGAAAAGGTGCTGTTTTGCAAGCTGTTCTTTTATTTTCAGTATTCCGCGTATTGCTGCGGCACCGTGACGTAAAAGATAGCCGCCCTCTTATTTCCAATGGCACCTGGCGCGCCGGCGAGCGCTGACCGACGCTGTGACTAACTTCCGCTCATTAAGCATATACGCAATAATTCGGGACATATTTCCGAAAGATGCGAGTTGCAGGGCGGCGGCAACGTGGGGGCTTCTGTAAAGCTGGCGCGGAGAACGCTGAGGGCTGCTTTCAAAATGAGCGTCGCGAAAGCGGGCGGCCGGCGGCGCGGCGGCGGCGGCGGCGCGGCGCGGCGCCGGCAGGCGGCGGCGGCGCGCGCGGCGGAAGGCGCGGTTGCGCCGCGGGCGGCGCTCAGCTTAGGACAACGCGACGCGACCGTAAGGCTATGTAAACCATATCGCAAGCCGCGGGGAATCACGGGGGGGCAAGCGCTGCCGAGGATGGGAGCTGCGCCGGGTCGAAGGAGGTGGCCGGGTCGGGGACGGCGGTGCGGTCGGAAGGACGTGAAGCATGTGAGTGGTAATGGCTGCAGCTCGATTGTGGAAGTTGGAACGAAGCCTACGCAAACAAGCGAAAGGAGATGGCTAGTACAGAACCAAACGTGAAGATGGACAGGTAGAATGGATTGGAAAATTGATGGCACGCGAGTAAGAAGTGACAAGGGCAGTCAATAAATAAATAAACATATAAATAAATAAATACGAACGATTGAAATGGTAGGAATAATTCCACTTGATGTGGAACGTAAGAATTAGGAATATTCTGCAAGTGGATAAAGCTTCAGTCAGTATTCCTAACATGTACAAAAACAACGACTGTTCAACCGAAACCGAAAGTTTAGAATAATGCGCCAGCGATGGAAGCAACGAACTTGTTGGCAGTGGGTGTATTGGGCAGGGGGGGGTGATGCGAACGTGAGCCCGCGGCTGCGGCGGCGAGGGTGGCGGGGGCGGAGTCGGATGGAAGCTGCAAGTCAGTGCGGCGGCGCACGGCGCGTCATCGCTGGCGACGCCAACGCGCCGTGCCGCCCAGCGCAGCCTGCCGCGGCGAATTGGGCTGCCGCTGCCACCGCCGCCGCCGCCGCCGCCGCAGGGTCAGACCCCAGGTCCCAACGAGAATCCATCTCTTTGTCGACACTCGCAGCAGGGGCGCCTCCCCTGCGTGTTTGTTGAAACGAGCGAACAACTGCTTCCTTGACTTCCACATTTTAATCGGAATTAGCAGGATAGATGTTTGATCTGATTTATGCATCGGCAATATACAAAACAATTATGAACGTATGGGGAGGTATATGTTCTGCACACATTTACATGAGCTCTGGAATCCCTATCACACTCGTTTACTACACATACGAGTTGAAATTAATAGAGTTATTAGCAAAGCGTCGTTGGTAACATTTCAAAACTAAACATTTTCGCTCCCGAGTGATGGAAAACTTGAGTGGTAACTGATTAAGGTCTGGGCATGGAGGACTAGCTCTCGAGAGAGTGAGCGCCAAAAGCAATATTTCATCGTTGCTTCAAATCTCGTCTGAGTAGGAAAAATATTCAGAAGCAGGAAAGGAAGTTATTTGCGTGGTTTTATGGAATAGTGTTTCAGCTAATTCAGCAAAACACTATCTGTGGAAAATGAAGTATGTATTGCAAATCATTTTTATGAATATAATTTTTAATTTTATAAAAGTTTGTACACTAGCAGGGTGTCAAGTGCGCAAGTTTGTTTATGCAAATTCTGGAACGAACATGCTGTATTTTCCTAAAATATGTACTAAACTGACGCACGACTATAAGTGAGTTACAACTAACATTGGTGTCATTTATCTTGATTGTGGCGCGTACACTAATAACATTCTTCCGCAAGATTCATCATTTAATTCAAACGTTTTAAAGGAGTTGTCAATCTAGGGCGCTGCTGTGCGAATCGAATCGATGAAGGGCAAACAATGCGATGCAATATGACCATTTTGACCCATCTGCCCTCTCCTTAGTAACCTGAGCGCTCCATTGAAAGAAACCGCGTCCCATTGTAGTGGCTGCGGTCGGATGCCCCACCTGCTGGGGCAGGGGCGAGCGGGCGAGCGGGCGAGCGGTGTCGGGGACGGGGATGTCTGGAGTGCTTGCTTGTGTTTTGCGTACGGCCACTCACGTTCCTTTGGGTATTGCATCAGATCGCCACAGCAAAAAATCGGTGTAAAAACACCACGAATCATGTTGTTGCATAGGAGAATGATACTCCACAGTCTCAACGAGAATCCATCTCTTTGTGTGTTGACACCCATACATTTGCGTCTTGGGTGTTACAACATCATGCGTGAACAAGAAACAATGTTTTAAAAATTTATTGTAGTTTGTGTAATTTATTATTGTCTAAACAGGGATGTGCAACAAGGTCCTAAACGTGTAAGTTTTACATGAGATTCTGTTTATTGAAAACTCACATTGATGTAGTTCGTAATGTATTCAGAAGATATAGATGCTTATCTAAACATGAACGATCTAAAATGATGTTTTCAAGATTGCCATTGAAATTTGTAAATTCTGTCGCCAATGTCCTATAAAAATAAAACAGCACTAATTTGAAAAATAATAATCAAGCTTAGGAAGAAATTCAGAACATATGTTTAGATAAGAATTTTCTTTAACACTGTGTTTATACTAGAAATGTCATTAAGTGTACATTTTTGATACTCTTATTCGGAGATATCTTTTTAATATCATGCAAAACAGTGGTCCTCGAGTCGTTCTTGTCATAAATAAAGTGTCTATTAATTTACTGGCTATCCGTTCGGCTGCAGCTTTCCGAGATTTCAAGTTTACATTCATGAAAAATAATTTATATGAAAAATATTTTAAAATAAGTGTGAAGATAATAAATCGTTATGCCCTATCGTATCGAAGAAACCCTTTCAAACAGACAAAATAAAAAACAGTTCTTTGTCATTTAATAATGGTTCAGAATTGTTTGTCCTACGCTCTTTCACATACCAAAATATTTTTTTATATTAAAAGAAACTATAAAAGTTTGTGGCACACTATAATGTGACATAAAATTAAAAGTTAGCTTTAAAAATTCTATCTTTCAGTTTACAGTTTAATATTTTGTAAAAGGAAAGCCGAATACACGGCTACAGAAACCTGAATCCGGTTTCACTCAATCCAACGTTATGCTTATAAATGAGTAATTCTGTTTACAACCCCACGCGGTTTCATTGTCGCAGTTGTTTCCAGAGCAACATCCGGTCCTAAATGTTTTTGTGATTGGCCGGAGCGTTCTCTGACGTTCGTATGGCCTTTTTGTGAACGGTTACGGGCTCACCTTTCAAGACGGTATCGCTAGAGAGCCCGTTCGAGGAAATCGAGCGACAGAAAACCCCAGAACTCATTTTCGTCCAGTGGACCATTTCATCGCGTCCACGATCTCTTCCCGCGTCTGCAGATTGGAATCAGCCGCCGCTGCCTACGGTCGCCCAACCGCGTCGGACGAGAAGGGACGGCGGCGGGGGAGGGCGACGGCTGCGAGGAGGGCAGAAGCGGCGTGGGTGCGCAGGGGGGTGGTTGTGGGTGGGAGTGGGGGAGGTGTAGGTTTTGAGGACATTTCGGAGGTTGGGGACGATGGAGGCGATTGCCGGGAAGCATTGGCGTTGAATGGATGACGCCTGAGGATAGGCAGTGGGGAGGCGGACGACGGACGCTAGTCGATGCAAGGGGCTCGATTTTTCGGACGTCGATCGATTGCCAGGCTGTAGGCCGTTCCCGCCACCCAAAGCAGCTAAATGGTGGAGCCGGCCAATCAATGCCAGGTCGGCCGACAGTCGGGAGGGGTGCTGCTATTGCTTGCGCAGGAAGCCCATGTCGATGCTTCAGTTGCGGCTTCAACGTGAGGCACCACAGTTCTATATCAAGTAAGCAGTCCGGGCAAATCTACCATATAATTAATAAGGAGATCTGATCGGGTAATACTAATATAGACTGGATATTCAGATAATGCTTCACTTTTTGCAAGGTTACTTTCAACATATGTTCTAAAATAAAACAAACTTAGCGTAACTCAAGTCATCACACCTACTTCTTCTTTTGCATAATTTCATGCGTTTTCATTAATGAAATGATTACTAAATATTTCTTAAATCCGTTTCTTCTAACAAAATTAACTATGTGTTTAAAAATCTCATATCACTTGTCTCTTGTCATTATTTAAGATTTTCACCAAAAAATCTGGTTGATACGGGGTGCCCACAAAATAATAAAAATAGTTTGACAGATTAACAGAAAGTTAAGTTCCTATTGTCCGTATAATATTTTACGCCTAGTGAACTGTAATAAAAGCGGGCCAACGCGCATGAAATTATTTGAAAGAGTCTGGAATAGAGTGGAAAAACCTGGAGATGAAATAAGAACGGGTTTATTAAATTTAGGGAAAATTTAAAATATTCCGAGGAGTCGGTTTTACACATTGTATAATTGAAAGAAATATCTTTAAGTGTGTACTTAGAATTCAATGCGCTTAGAAATCACATAACAGAGTCACATCAACATCACAGAGTTTTGCTGAATAAGTTTTCCTACAATGTTTTACGAAATACTTTCATGTAGGGACAAAGAGTGATTCGAACTGGTACATTTACATAAACGTCCTGCCTATGTGAACAGCATTACATATCCTCTTAACATAACAATTACAAAAATTAAAACGTCAAAATTATAACTTCTCTCTCATCTTATTTTTTTTCTTTCGCTGTAAATGAAAATGTGGAAATTTCAGTTTGCTTCTGAGAAATATGCGTAATTATCATTTCCACTACTTTCTAAATATTAATATATCCTATAAGATTAAAAATGCGATAATTGTCTAAAATAACAAAATCTCATATTTGTGTAAGACTAAGAGCCGAAAAAAAACATTGATTAAAGAAATAAAAAATTATGCTATTTAATGAAGTGTAACTTCCTAGTTGAGAGTACATTGAGCGCGCGAAGTTAACTAGAACAGAGAACAGAATAATCTGTTACGATGGTTAATCGATAGTCATAATGTGCTTGCGTGCCATTTGATAGGTACGGCGACAAGATATATCAATTAAGCATACATTGTGCCACACTTGCATTGAAAAGATCATGTTTAAAAAAAATGAGCCGTAGCCACTAAAGGAATGCATACGGAGATCTGCCGAGATTTCACATTGAGAATCTGTTTTCTAAAAATCCCCCGAAAAGAACTTCCAACGTCCACTACGTAATTTCCAGAACATTTGTACTGGAAAACGGAGGACTACTGACGTCAGACAGGGCAGGTTGAAGAACGTTTTATAATACTAGCTAAAATATTCTGCGTTGCCCGGATATTTATTAATCGTAATCATCCCACCTTCCCTGGCCTGCCCTACCCCACCCCAACCCACCTGCGATGTTCGTTACGGGCATTCTTGCAACAACCACCGTTACGGTTAACAGTTTCAGGCATAGTCCAGGAAAACGACCCGAAAAATCTTGACCTTCAATTACTATAAACCTAAATTATATATTGGAATAAATCAAAATGCATTTAGTAGGAACTTATATAATATATATTTATATCAGAGAAAATAATAATTTGAAAAAATATTCTAAGTTATGCCCCACAAAACACTCTACATTTCAGAAGAAACTGCATTTAAATCGGTTCAGCTGATCCAGAGATTACGCCTGACAGGCAGACAAAAATTGTGAAAACAATTGATGAGCTTTTATATTGGGTACGTAACGACAGGAGATTAAAAAATTCACCAGTCATTTTAAAATCAGAGACAGACAATGCAATTTTACAAGTAATGTGTATTTCGCAGATATACAATACTGGTTATATTTTCTGAACTAACGTCTCCTAAGTTCATAAGTTTCTCGAATATATATATATATACCGAAAGATGTTCCAATATATATGGGCAGTCTGTCAGACAATTCAGAAGATTTCATTCATACTTCATGAACAGTAAGACACTTTTTATAGTTTCGTCTTTCGAACGACTCACTGCCCTAGGCGAAGCGTAATATGATTTATATGACAAGCCTACACAATTCTTTCTAACGTATCAAAAGTTAAGAGATACAATAAGACGTTAGAAGAACGACTCAATTGTGTGAGAATGTTGATTTGGCGGGTAGCTGAACAAAAGTGAGACCTAATATGCAAGCAGAGTATGAAAAACGACACGAGTACAATAAAAAGTTCGAAAAAGGTGTTTGATTAGACGATTGGCAAACAGTCAGGTAAAAGCAAGATTTTGTAGTTCAGTACGTACTCTAAATTTGGTGCACAACTGTGAAATAACCAAAAACGTGACACGGAACAAGCCGATCTCTAAGAAAGAAGAAGGTAGTAGAATGAAGGGAAACAATGCAAGAAAAGACCGTGTATAGCCTGCTATTCGAACGGACGAATGCTAACCCGAAAAGGAGCGAGTGGCCAGTAAAGGCAATGAACGCCCCGAGCAGCAAGACGGACGCGGGGCTAAAGCGAGAGGGCGTGGGGCGAGAGGGGCAGCGGCGTGTGCAGCCCGCGGGGCGGCTGTGCGCCCAAGGTGCGGCGGCGCGAGCGATCACCGCCACCAGATCGAAGAAAGCGGCTAATTAGCCGTTGGCGTTGCGCGCACCTAAATTGCCAGCGCATGGGGCACGCGCGCGCGGCTCGCACGTGGGGCGGGGCGGCGGCCTGCGCGACCCGCAACATTTGTTCACACGTCGCCCCAAACCTGCGTCATACCGGCCCGCTCGAACATCCCCCGGCGGCTGGCGACGCCATCGCTTGCCTTCGACGTGCCGTGCGACCGCCCCCCGGTGCCGCCACTGCTCGCGCGGAGCCGCGTCACGTCGCGACGCGAGACGCCGGCGCTCTCCTCCCGCACACGCGTGGCGTAACCGAGCGGCCGTGCACCTCGCACGCGACTCGGACTTTACACGCATTGATCGCGGCGCGAGCACGCCGGCCCGCCGCGGCGCCCTGGACGCTAGCTCCCCCGACGCGCCCCGAGCCCCACGGCATGGCTAAGACTCCGCGACCGCCAGCCAAAGAGGGGCTGGATGGGTGCACGCACGAAAATTTGATGCTGGGAGGTTTCTCATAAACAAGAAAAAGGCAAAAACAAAGACATTGATCGAGATCGATTTGGAAAAAAAAATCCTGATAGTCCGCCAGATTTCAATCCATTGGAGAGGTGGGTAAGGTGAGAAAGAATCGAGAAAATGGAAAGATGTCTAATAAATGCACACTTAAAAAGCGTCTTAAGCATAATCCAATATTAGCAGAGGAGTTCCCAGTACTCTTCATACGTCTAGGAATTATTTACAGTTTTGTATTTCTGCGCTCCTCAGATTACTCGCAACTCAGTAGCCTACAATGTCTCCCTGCGGGCAGTACGAGCGAATGGGTACATCGACGCCCCGTCAGCCGCAGGAGTAATTTTTCTTCTTTGCGGGGAAGCGAAACAGTATTACTCATGCTTCTACTCATATATGACTCACATACACATTCACACACTAGAATTGAGTAAAAATACTTCTACCACAGAAACTCATAGATCAGAATACTTTAAAGAATTGAGAATGCTGACACAGACGACATAAGAACTAGACTGAATTGAAGAACTGAAGTATAAGACATAAACTAACTTTTCATAATAGAGTAATTATATGATATTTTATGTTTTCATTTTAATACTACATAACCCACAACCGACACAAAGGTGGATTCGAATTTTATTTCACTTCATGCAACTTCAATACAGGTTCAATATCTGGATAAATGTGTCTACCCTATATCTTGGTTAGTGAAATAAAAGCATAAAAATCTGAAGAAAAAGAAGATGAAGAAGAAAAATAAAGTTAAATCTTGTTTTCTCTCTTTCGAGTCAACACGGGCGACCACTAAACCGCTTCCAAGCTGCTACCACAGAGTGAAAGACAATTTTCATGATGGAAACGACGATAACATCAGTCGGAAGGAAAAGGGCAGGGCAATAATAGCGGTGGTCGCACATTTGGCTAGAAATAACAGAACGTTTTTTTTCTGTATTTACAAACTATACTCGACCCTAATCGTGCGTTGTTGGAAATACTGGGAACGAAGAGTAAGGGCCAATTTTCATGTCGCCACATTTTCACCTCCGAAACTTCTCCGAACTTCCCTGAAAGCCCGTACGGCTGGCTGTGCCGTTTCCACCTCCTCACTCCGAACCCGTCAGGACGTCATCCCCTGCCACAGCTCATTAGCTCCTGTTGCTCGATAGACGTATGGATCTGTTGACGTGTCGTGTCGAACGCTGTCTGAGTGTTCGCTGCAAGAACAATGCTCCTCAATGATTCAGTGGCGGATCCAGGGGGGGGGCGACAATGGGGCCTTGTCGCCCCAAAAGGCCTTGCGTTTTCGTTTGTTACCTCCCTTCATTTGGCAAAATTGATTTAAATATTTATTTTGGAATTACTTGTACGTAATTATTTAAATAATAATATTGTAAATTATCCTCTAAACACTACAAAAGTAATATACAATATAATGACAAATATAATTATTATTTAACAAAAATATGTGATGCCCTCCCTCCAAAAAATGATGGGCATGATCCGCCCCTGCAATTATTACATATAGTCCTTTAATACGTACACACGACGTAAGATCGACAGGAATGGTATGTGAAACCCGCTTGCATTACAATATTTGCACGAAGATCCAGATTTTCTATGGTTTATTGACAAACCTGAGACGTAAATGGTCGAAGGTGTGCGAAAAATTATCGACCACTACACGTTATTTTAATAATATATTGAAAATAACAAGTCTCAGAGAGATGATAGATGGAAGTCCATATTTTTTTAAACATCTAATTGGAAGTTGAATCGTTATCTTTGTAAATGGAAATAAAAGTAAATATGTTTATGACAGCTAACTCGTCCAAGTCGGCCTAACCAAACTTAATGAAACATACGTCTAAAGAAACAATAGTTGTGATCAGACTATTGAGAAGAGAGCGTACTCAAGATACATGTGATTACGCACAAGTGCTCTGGTTTAAAAATAATTAACAAAACAAAAAAATATCCATAAGAGAGACTAAACGAGGTCACTGTAAGAAAAAAGTAATTTGATTTGTTTTATTGTTGCAAAAATGCAATACAAACTGCATGTCACTCGTGGGAAAGATGTAGGGAATGAAGTACAGCCTGCGCAAGTAGATGTTGCGAAGCAGAAAATCATCTGGGTACGTTTTCTTAGCTCCGGAATATCCTCGCCCCCACTTACAATATTTATTTGAATGATGAATATATGTAACAAATAAAGCAAGGTTGGCAGGCATTTCCTCTTCCCAGTTACGGAACACTTATTTTCATTGGTAAACGAAATACAGATTTGATTTCATAGTATTGCAAACAAAATAGCAAAACACAACCCTGGCTGTTTCCATTACAACTTGCAGAAGGAGATCTCAAGAACACCTGCTTATAATGAAGCCGTATTTATGTCAAGAATCAAAACAGATCTTCTCAGCATTTACTCAATGGATCAAGGGATACTGCTCGAAGAATAAGAACGAGATGGAGTTATACTAAGAAAAATGTAAGTCAGGAAAGAGTGGATTCAAAACCTGCAAGTTGTAAATTCAGGATACATATGTATTATTAGAATCATGAAAATCAGATTTAAAATTCAGATTCGAAACCGATTTGAAGAACGGAAACCTGTAAACGTAAACAAAAGAAGAACTAATGTTTTTTCTTAAAACATTATACTTTTCATAACTCTGTCCATAGTTTGACAAAGAGCCTCCCAAGACAAGGTCGAGAATATCCTGGGCAAGCATACTATTTTAATTAAAGAGAGTACTAATTTACATCTAGAAACAGGCACATCCCGCTTCATTTTTATCCTTTTTGTGGGCAATTGTTTCAATGAAAAATCACATTTACTTTCTTCAAGTGATTAATGTACCATTACACGAGACACTTCCTCATTTTTTGTTACTCAAATTTACAAAATGAAAGTCCTCGCTTCATTGTTATTGCCGGCGGAAACTCTCGGTGTCATCGCTTTCCACCGTCCTAAGTGGGAGTTTTTTTTTCTTAGAAGCAATGTATTCAAATGCGTATCATTATGTATGCTGCTATTCATCATATAAAGTTTGTAATTTGTTTCTTTGGAGCACTAAGATTTTAACTTTCTTCTTTCCAAGAATGACGTCGCATATTATAAGTCTAGCTTGATATTAAACGAATGATGATCAGTATTTCGCAATGGTGGTACATGACATTTAAATTTGGTGAAGTATTGCTGAATGTTTTGTCAACATAGTTCTTTAGTTCAGTAAAGAAGTTCAAGAATTATGTCTTGCAAGTAATTGATTTCCGGATTACCACAACTCAGTAATTCTAAATTACACTGTGTGATAACTTTTGTCGTTGGGTCACTTCTTTAATGGTAAGGATTTCGAATGTAAGAATACTGATTCTATTGTTCACAAGAATTTTATTTATGATCATAACTTCCTGACTTTCTCCCGTATTAGAAACAATCAATTATCCACCTCAAAAAGTTCGTATACTTGTTTGTGCTGGATGGGAAATGGCATTTTGGACTAAGAAAGTATTTTGGCTGAAAAAAGCACGTAGAAGTAATTGAAGACACCTATCAGCCCGAAGTTGATTTACTAGAAATAAAAGAATATGATCTTTAATTCTAATGGTAGGTGATGGAAAAAATGTGAGAAATTATTCTGTAACTACAATCTGTTAATACAAAAAGTACGTAAAATAAAATTGAAATACACACGTGAACAGATAGTCATTAGTCGGTTTCCTCAGTTAATATTGAAAGCTGGTTTGCCCAATTAAAAACGCAAGAAAATTATATCTATTGTCGCACAAAATACACTAATACTACCCTAGACTAAATAATTAAAAAATATACGGAGAAGTAGTATAAAGGCACTTCCTAATAACAACATTTTTGTACTATTACAAAGCTAAAATAATCACAGTACATTATCAAACTATTGTTTGCAATAAGAAAAAAATAGTGTTGCTTCCACAGCACATATTTTTTCGCTGTTTCTAACATTCGCAAGTTTCGAAAATTCAGATTGTTCACGAAAATTAAACCTGCATCCTTTTTTTAGCGTTCTTTGCTCTATCCGTGGAAAAAATGTTAAAGAAACTAGTAGCGCTCAACAGCACATACTTTCTCACATTAATGACCTTTGCTATTTTCGAAAATTCAGAGAGTTCATCGACAATCAACTTACGCCATTTGTCACTTGTTCTATTCATGGAAAAATTACATAATATAACTGGAACGCTATTTGGGAAACTATTTTTTTCTAAATTGCATCAAATTTAAGCACACATTACGCAAAAACTACACATTCTTTAGAAGTGTAGAATATGACCCTTCCATCCGTAATATCCAAGAAAGATAATTATGTAGTTCTGTAATCAAAGTCAACTTGCCAAAATTGTAATCATTTTTAACGATATTGTGCTCGCTAATGACTTAGACATTTACATGACCATCCCAAATCAAATTTTAAAAAATAGATGTAAGCATTTCATGTTTCAGTCACTTTATTTAATGTACTACATGAACACATTTTGTATTTTGTGTGAATTGTAATTTATTATCCTTTTTAGTTCTCAACAAAACCGTAATTGATGCATTTTATACGCAAATTCAGTCAATGCAATTGGGGTTGAACTAGAAGTTGTCACTTACGTACTGAATATCAAGTTGCAAATTGCAAAAAATTGCCTTTATCCAGAAATCATTTCCTGATTTTCAAATTGGGTATTCGTTAGAAAGTCGACTTTAAAACCTTTCACCACTTGTAATATAGAAGGAAATAAGCAATGTCTAACTAAAAACAAACCTAATGTTACAATTACGATTACGCCCCACACGAATTGTAATACTAATTCGTATTAACGCCCATTTCACCAAAAATGTATTTTTGAGGAAGAACCATGTAAGTCGTGCCAACAACCCTTCACAAAACCTGGATAGTTTCCAAGGAGTAACAAAATTTCGTTTTTCAATACTGCCAATTCATGCTTTCGGGCTAATTCACCTTATAGGTCCGCAATTGGTTTAACAGCATTTGTATAATGCACCAGTCTTATTGTCGCGAGTTGAGCCAAATCGCGACATTATACCTGGGTTAGCGAGAAGGGAATCGCTACTATACGGATATGGAACCCACGGTTTATACTTTGCAGAAACGGCCCTAATGTTGTAACTCAGATATCCTGTTGTAAGTACTCGGGGGTTCCCTCGGCTGGGATAAGTAGTGTATAAATTGCGTTTTGGGAAAAGGTTGAAGAAAATTACCTTTTTATGCGTGTACGTTGTCAAAAACACAGTCATAACGTAAAGACATTAGCTTGTACGTCTCTTATTCGCTCATTTTATAATACGGAACAATGTTAAGAATCTTTACAGTGCAACAACAGACAGACGAGGTAGATATTAAAGACGGAGATAAACATAACCGTGTAAATGCTATTTTACCCGTTTATCTTATAGTTTATGAATTAAAACACACAACAAAAAATATTTGTATTTTCTGACATTATATCATCCAAATCAAATATCTTGAAACTAAAGGGATATATCGATCGCGTTTAAAGGTGAGATCTCTCACGCTGCGACATTCCGAGCAATTGCTTTGAACCAAACACTCGTGTTGTGTTGATACTGAGTAAAAATATGATATGCATATGCATTTCTTAATATTTTAACTGATCACATGGGTCATTGTCAGTAATGTGTAAATAATTTTGCTTGATCCACGTTCACAGATATTCAAGACAGAAAAGTTCCTTCTGCCGGTGAAACCTACACAGCGTGAAAGGTAGTACTTAAGCCAGCCTGCATACTCCCTCCGGTTGCCAAGGCGAGCGGATGCTCCTGGCAGCGCCGGGAGGTTTTGAGGAGGCGAGAGAGCCTACAGAGGGCGCCAGCGGGGAAGGCTCGCCCCGCGGAGGACCGAATCGGGGCGGGCGAGGGTCGGAGGAGCGGCACGCACGCACGCTCGTACACACACACGCAGCCACCGCGGCGGGAGCGGGGCCGCGGCCGGGACCGGGCGGAGCGGGGGCGGGGCCGCGGGTACCGAGAACCGGCGCCCGACGGCCGTTTAGTCGCGTAAGATCGCTTATTAAGCAACGCGCCAAGTTCAATTTTCGCCCGCGGCCGCCCCTTGCATGCACCCGCGCTGTCGCGGCCGGCAATTAGAAGAAAATGAGCGGAAACGGCGACCGGGCCGGCGTCGTTTGGGGCCGGGGTTCCCGCGGCGGCGGCAGAGGCGGCAGGAGAAGCCGCGTCGCCGTGCCATCGACGAAAGATTTATGAAGAATCGTCGGCTGCAGGAGAGCAAACGCTACAGCACAACACGACATTTGCATTTACCTAATACTGTTTACGTTGGCTAATAGATTCATATTCTACATTTGTATCGAAATAATAATTCACGTGTTCAGAGTTTTATACAAATGCTTATAATATTCTCACGTAAATATGGGTATTTTTTATATCTAGAATATTACGTAGAACGGTCTTTTAAGAAGAAGCAGATTTAAACAATCAAACGCAGTAGGTATTTTGGCTTATTTGGAGTTCTTGTATTTTAGTGAAGAATATTTTATTTAAAATTTATTCATAAAAATAATTATTTCTTATCATCCAAACAGTCAAACATTCCGCAATTTTATTATGTACTTGTGTGTGTTTGTAGCTATGAAATTGGAGTTGTCACACATAAAGTTGGTTTTTTGTCAGTTTTCTTTATTTTGTACTTGTGTTCTTATTGAAATTCGTTTGTATTAATTTGTAGAAATATTTGTTAATATGTATAATATATGTATAATATGTTAATGTGTATTTCAATCAATAAAATTATAAGATTTGTTATATTATTTCAAATAGTTAAAAAATAAAGCATTTACATTGCTTCTTATGAGTTTTTTAAATCCCGGTGGGATTTTTGGGGAGGGAAAATTTAATCAACCTTGGTTAGGCAAACGTATCGTCTTGAATGCACTTGGAGATATTTAAAAAAATGACTTTCCCCAACTATTTTTCTGTCTTATAACAGAATCCATCTGTGGATCTATTATCCTTTAATTGAGACCACTTTCTTAATAATTTATTAATACAATTTTCAACTTATGGTTTAACTTTCGTTAATGTCTCTGTCTTCTCCTTCTATTTTATTCCCAATCACTTGCATTATCAGATCATTTAGGAATGTAAGACTTCTACTAACATTTGATCAGGCGAATTTTTATACTAGTATATGGTAAATGCCAATGGATGGGTATAGGGATGTATCCAACTGATACGGTTATCTATTTTTACAAATCTACGAGCAACTGAGGCAAGTAAGTACCATTTTATTCGTTTCATCTCCACATAAAACTTTACAAGAAGGTGAGAACGTATACATGGGTTCCAAAGAAAATCTCTATGAAGAAGAGCAAAAGCACCGTGGCAGTATCCAAAAAGTCCTTCAATTTCCCAAATTTACGTAATAAAGAGCAATAATATTAAGTACCAACAGAAACTGAATTTACACTCTTGCAATCTATCTCCTCGAAAACAATGCAAACGTCCTTCCCCTCCAACGCCATCATACACGGGTTCTACCTTTCGTTTTTCAGTAAACAGAACATTTATCTGCAGTGGGGTAAGTGATAAAATATAGTGTACAAATTAATTATTATCATCTCTATATTTTTAGCACATATATTTATTATTTCTAAAGAACAGATTGTATATCAGCTTCAAATAAAATGAAAAAATCTTTCAAACGTCTTTCACGCGGAACGTTTTTCAATTAAGCGAGGAGATTATGCCTTATCAGACGAATTAGCAGCTCACGAGCACTCCTTTATCGCGAAGCGGGCAGGTCCCGTTGGCCAAGGCCCGGCTAGCGAGGACGTCGCCCCGCCGGCCGAGCCTCGTCGCGGTCTCTTAAGTGAGATGCTACACCAATAAATACTCCATTTTGGTTTCAGGCAACACATCTTAATTAAAGATTGTACCGAGAAGATAAACGGAACCGGTAAGGCGAAAAACACTACAGCACGGCATGTTTCAAAATAATTGCTAAAATGGAGGAGAAAATTATTCATTCCGCCCTCCCGTTCGCCGAGAGCCCTACCGGCAGATGCGCGAGCGGCGAAGGACAGCGGACAGGAGAAAGAGAACTTAGCAAAAGGAGGAAAAGACGACCAATAACGATATCAGACGGTAAGAAAGGGAAAAGCACGAAGCTTGAGAGGCAAGAATGGTACATTTCATGCTCAGAGTGCAGTAAACGGAGCTGAAAGAAAGATAAATGTTTAATCATTATTAGAAAGAAATTGATGACAAGAATGGGGAAAGACGAGAAGAAAGAACATTAAGTTGAAGTAAACAACAAGGTAATAATTGATAATCAAGAGGAGAGGAGGTTACAGAAAAAAAAAGAAAAAGAGGAACATAATTTTGTGTAAAGGAATGAGAATAGCAGAACGAGTCTCCTGAAGAAAATTAGATCAACGAGAAAATTAATGACAGGTTGAGCAAAATTGGGAGTAATAAGAGTAGAAATAGGAACAAACGAAAAGAACGAAGGAGATTATTTGAAGTTCGGGAATGGTGAAATTTGTGACAATGTCGTGAGCTGCCTCAGCCACGCGGGTTGCCGCA
>BOPP01000126.1:1776416-1794011 GCA_017312745.1 Gryllus bimaculatus | reverse complement strand
TCCGCCTTGCCCCACGCCTCCGCCAGCTCCCACACCTCCCGGTTGTCAAGCAACGTCGCTCCGCACCGGCGACGCCTTGCATCGGCCCTTTGGAAACGCCGGGCCGGCTGCAGGACGCGGAATTCGCTGACGCGAGAGCAGTCTCTCCGAAAATCCCGCCGTTGGGAACTAAAGAGCTCACAATGTTGGCGGGTACCCGCTTCTCATTGATCACGCCCAGGAGGCGGGACACGGCCATCAAACTGCGCAGCCGGCCTTGCACGCTGGCCCCAGAGGCGGTCCACACGGTAGGAGTATAGTCGTCGGTGCACTAGCAAAGGCACATATAATTTCGGCAATTTGTTTATTGAAGTGGATGAAATTGTGTTCAGCAACATATATTATTTTTAGTAGTACTGATTAAACAGAGTCTCAAGAAGTCAGTAAAATTTCTTACACTTCTTGTGTCTTTGGTCGCGAAATGAACTGCTCCATTCGCGTTAAAAAATCTCGCAAAATACAAATTTCTGAAAATTGTCATGAGATTTCACTTCAGCTTGAATGAGTACTGTCTCTTTTTTTTTACTTTTAACAATATACTTAGGTATAAAAGTTCTTGTTTATTTTTTGCGTTAGAAGTATCATTTTTCCCTGGATATATAAAGGTTAAATGTATAGAAAAATGCGTCAATGCCACAAAAAAACTTTTGGCGTTTTTATGTGAGACAATAATAGGTCTTCCATAATGTTTTTTATATTTGCAACACAATATTGATATTTATAAGAATTTGGATTCAATGGACAGCTAAGCAATTTTTGAGAATTTATTTTATTTTATTTAAGCATGTAATTTCCAGAATCCGGCGACTCATGGCGAAAGATCGATCAGAATCTCACATTGATGGCGTCGAGTACTCTCAGTAAAAACTTTTGTGTGTGAAAAGTAATGATGATAAGATGAGTAACAGCATTAAACGTGAGATGATCGTAGAGGGGGAAACGGCACCTAAGGAAACAGCAGTTGAACACGCACTGTTCTCTTCAAAATTCCCTCCTAATGCATGAAAATGGAACCGTTCCGAAGGAAATGAACACTTGGCTGACGGCGTCCATTTCGAAAAATGAAACTCAAAACAATAAGACATCGTTTTAACAGAGAGGGGTAGGTATTTCGCTGGCGGAAGCCAATTGCAATCCTCGGTCTAAAGGTTTTGCGAACGATGCGAACCTCGGTCAGGCTATTTGGCTTGTTTATTTCGCCGTACGTACTCATCTTACGTCTGCGATAATGCTCTCCGGCAACAGTCTAATTGAATATCGGGAGTACTCTTGCTCAGGCAACAACTACTCCTAACTTCGTTCGACAACGTTTGATATCTACCCGTTTCATGAGGATATTGGAACGATAATATAGTACTGAGCCCTCGGGCATTTGGATCACACGTATCCGACAGTAGTCCCCAAGTAGAAAAGAAACTTACAATTATAATTCTAAATTCCGACCAGGTAATGTTTATGACGGGTGCATTAATTTCAAATCAGCTTCACTGAATGGCTGTCAGTAGAAATGTACGACTTTCCAGTCACTTTGTAAAAGCGAAACCAACACTTCGATAATTTGCGACCCAGAAAGCAGCCGGAAGGATGTGAATATTTTCCAGAGGCATCGCTTCTCCGTGAGACGGCCTCGGCGGGTCCAAGTGCCGGCCAGAAAGAGCCGCGGCTGCTGCAGGAGTGCGGCTTGTTCGTCGGGCGCGATCGGGGGCGCGAGGCTGCGTTTTTCCGGCGGAGCACCGGCGGGGGCGGGGCGCCGACGCCACGCCTGGCCTTTCCGCCCCGGCCACGGCCCGCCCACGGCCCGCCCGCCGCCTCCGCTCCCCTGCTGGCGCGGTGGCCTTCGGAGGACGCGGTGGCGCCAGAGGACCACAAATACGCGGAATGCTACTCTGTTGATGTCGTCGAAAGTAGTAAAAGTTAGCTGCACTATGATCGAAGAAATAATAATCATTACCTATCTATTTTCAGTTTAAGCTTTTAATTATTAGATAAACAATATGTCAGAACAAAAAAAGACTAACTGTCTGTAGTATTCCAGAGTGCTTCATAAATGCGTTAGTGCGATTAGCAAATATCAAATATTTCCGATTGATATTATTCATGATACCAACAATTAATCCCAGAAACGTAACAGATGTAGTATGGTATTTAATACAAGATAGAAAATTATGAATTTGATTTCATTTCCTTACCATTATTACATTCCTACTAATTCATTTACTTCATTATGAAAAAAAAGACAAATGTTAAATTGTTAAAATGTTAAAGTGATATTATTTTAAGTCAAGAATATATAGGTTAATTTAAAGTTGATGTTTTATGCCCATAATATATTACTGATGTATATTTATTTACTATAAAATAACCGGTATACAATCCCTGTGTTTATTTAGCAAGGCAGGTGATGCATTCAGTTTATTATTTGCATAATTTAAAGCTTCCAATCGAAGTCAAAATATTTACCATCACCTTACTCAAAACAATTAACAAAGAAATTCGGAAGCTGATCCAAAAAACATTCCGCAGCGTTGTGAACACACATGTCACGCAAAAACAGCCAACTCTCTACCGACAGGCAATTTCTAGTTTCGACAAGCGTAATCCCTTGAAATGAAGCGCATTGACGTAATGGAAACGTCATATTTCCAGGATCAAACAATCTCATTTAAGCGCGTTGTAAGCGCAGCGGCAACAGGTGCTCCGGCACTCACAAGCGCGTTTCTCGCGCGGGTCGCGAGGGTTCTTTCGGCCGGCAGCGCAGGGGCGTGTCAGCGGCAGCAGCCACGTCAGCCGCCGACGCAAAATCCGCCGGTGCACAGGGCAGGGGCGGGGGCGGAAGGGCAAATACGTGAGCGGGAGCGCGGGCGGGGGGCTGGGGCAGGGAGAGAGTTAGGGTGACGGCGAGAGATAGGGCAAGGCCAGGGTTAGGGCGAAGGGGAGGACGAGGGCGAAGGTGAGGGCGAGGGGACGGGTAACGGCAATAGCAAGGGCAAGGGCGATGGCAAAGGTAGGGCGAGGGCGACGGTAAGGCGAGGTTGAGGGCAAAGGTAAGGTCAAGGACAAGGACAAGGACAAGGACAAGGACAAGGACAAGGGCAAGGGCAAGGGCAAGGGCAAGGGCAAGGGTAAGGGCAAGGGCAAGGGCATGGAAAGGGAATGGAAGGACATGTAAGGGATCGAAGACAAGGGGCAAGGCAAGGGCAAAGGCAGGGCCAGGAGCAAGCGAAGGCAGGGCGCGGGCGCGGCGAGGGAAGGAAGGACAGGAAGGGCGAAGGCAGCGAGAGCGGGGTACGGAGTGCAAGGCAGGCGGTCGTGAGGGCCAGGGGGCGGGGTTGCGGCTGGGTAGGTGGATAGGCGTTGGGAGAGTGATGGGCAGTTGTGTGGAGCGGAGTTTTCAGGCGCGTGAGCCGAGGGCGGGCGTCGTGCGTTCGAAGCGGCGTCCATGCTCAACGATCTTTCCCGAGCTGGCGCCTCTCGCCCGCGCTGCAAACGCGCTACGCGCCCGCCCGCCCCGCGCCGCGCGCCGCCAAAGCGCCGCCTGTCGCCCGCGGCGGCGCGCGGGAAGTTGTCAACCCCAGCGCGCGGCCACTCGAGCGGCGGAGACAGAAAGGCCGCGCTGGGGCCCGACGAAGCGCCCGAGTGAGTGGAAAAGGAGGAAGAGGATGCGATGTTACCCACGCGATGAACGATATGACACGAGCGATGACGAAGGGCTGGGCGAGACAGTACAGCCGAAGACTGGGCTATTGGTAATACACAATTATCAGGGTGCGGAAAAGGACAATGGACATTGATACGAACCCAGGGTGATGTTTGCGCGAGAAAGATTAGTCCGAATCTTGAATCGTCGACTTAGCGAAATAAGACTTAAGAGAATTCAGTAAAAGCATCAATGTCATATAATTGGCCCCCGCAAGATAGATCCAAACATTGTGAGAGTACTACTCTTTGTTATAGGACGGTTGTGTTAGCAATGGGAAGTCAGAAATACGTTCATGTTGAAAACGCAAAATAGATAGTACATAAAAAGAAGGGAAGTCAACAAATGAGTCTCATTATACAAATCCAAGTAACATCTACAATAATGAATATAATTGATAATAATAATAGACCTAATTATATATAATAATAAATAAAACTATGATAATAATTCAAGAGTTTGTGGGTCAAAAGTGTGGAGAAATAATAATATTAGCTACTTGAAAACGGAACAGAGAAACATGAGGAGCAATGACGCGTAAGAAGGAGTGATGCAAAGGAAGATAACCGCACAGCATAAGGTACTGTAGGGGGAGTGTGAAGCTTAACCATGGCGAGGGGTGGCCAGCGCGTCGCGGGGGGAAAGTTCGCGGAAGGACTACAGTGCGATAATCAAGGTGGGGGATGCGGTGAGGGCGGCAGGAGGGGCCGGCGAGGCGCGAGGGCGGCTGAGGGCGGGCGAGGGCGCTGAGGGAGGCGATGGGCGGCTAGAAGGGCGTGATCGCAGAGGCCGAGCGTGCAGAGGGCGGCGAATGGGCGGGCGCGAGGCGCGGCGAAGGGCGGCGAAGGGCGGCGAAGGGCGGACGGTAGGGCGCGAGGGGCGAGGCGGAAAGGGCGGCGAAGGGCCGCGTGAATGGGCGCGCGAAGATGGCGGCGAGGGCGATGGCGACACAGAGGGCGGGCGGTGCGGAGGGCAAGGCAGGCGAGGGCGGCGAAGGGCAGGACGGACGGGCTGGCGACCGGGCGGCGAGTGTGGCGGCGAGGGCGGCTAAGGCCGTACGGCGGAGGGCGGTCGAGGGCGGCGAGGCGCCTCTAAGGTGCGAACGGCTGCTGGGGAGGTGCAGGCACATGAGGGCCGGCACGAAGGGCAGGGCGAGGCGGCACGAGGCGGCCCTGAAGGGCTCGGCGAAGGGGCGGCGAGGGCGGCGAGGGCCGCGGGCAGCGTGCATGAGGGCGTGGGGCGCGCAGTGGCACGGCGTTGGTGGAATCGTGGCTAGCGTGTGGGGAGTCGGGGCGGAGCGGCCGGGCGGGATGCCGGGCGGCGTCGGAGAGTGGTGAGGGTCCGGAGGGCACATGCGACAGAGGAAGCTGGGAAGTGCGTTGCGGGGAAGGGGTACGGGCGACGGCGCGGACACAAACATATTAAACCCGCGCATCCAAACGAGCGAGACGGGGCTTTTGTGCTTGGCGGCGCTGTCGTGCGGCGACGCCGTCCTTCCACGCGCCCCCATCGCCCGCCTCCCCCGCCCTGCGCCCCGCACACCCCGCGGCGCGCGCCCGGCGGAGGTCGAAATGGAGACCGCGCGCCCCGTCTCTTCCGATTATTATTTAGCGCACGCGATTAATTGCCGGAAATAGAAACGAGAGTCCAAGTTACGCGTCCAGTGGCGCTCATTATCTCCTGACAGGCCAATTTCAGCCCTCTGACCTCCGAATGAAATATTTTTGCAAATGTGATTGTATGCGAGAGAGCGCGGCTCTGTTTATAGGACGCCGGGGCTAAGTGCATGAAATGAGATTGGGAAGGAAAAAGCGGTGCTATGGGAATTGAAACGTTCAGTGATTCAGTTGTGATTCACGGAATGGCAACTTTGAACATACGCCATTTCCCACTCTTCCCATCACGTGCGTCTATATTAGTAAGTTATGAAAGGACTCGTCTCTCATTACAAACGTTAAAAAAAATACGAGCAGGATTTTCGATAATCTAATTACAAAAGTCTCTAGAGCTCTGGGCGTGTAATTGATTGCTAACGATCCTTTGTAGAAAATTACTTATTACAGACGTATCAAAAAGCAACAATGCTCTAAACTACATTTTAGTGTTCCCAGTATACATTTTATTAATTGTTCATTTATGAAATATCGCTCGTGTTTCCATTTGTATGATTATGTTCGCAAAAGTGTGAATAGCAATAACTTACTTTTTCCTTGCGTATCTCCCAGATATACTACGCGACGCCGTGCCCGGGATTGGCCGCGATCCTTTGCGCCCCACCGCGACCGAATCCCGTCCAGTGAGTGTGGTTACGGACTGGGCGCAAGGCCTCCAACGGGCGAGAAGATAGCTCGACACGAGTTTGAATTTTCCTCCAAATCTCTCTCCATATTACTTTATTTTGTGGTCGATGAACAGCGGTCAGCAACAGTAGCTTGTATTGAGGTGTACCCACACAGTATAAGAACGATGTTTGGATGCTGTTGAGGCAGTTTGTAGATGTAATCTACCTTCCGTAGCAGTAGTGTAACAGTCATCAAAATAATTTGTCTCGAATATGATGATATATGCGGAGCACGTGAAACATAGGATTAGCAGGCCGGATGCCGTATGTTCCATGCTGCATTATATTCTTGAGGAGAACTCGATCTTGAATTTTTAGAACCACGCCAACGTGGATTTCATGGCCTTTTCACAGCATCTTTGACCACGGTCCAATGTACTTGTTATAATTCATGACGTACCTGAGATATAAATATTAGATTATTGAGTGGAACAGATAAGTAACCATCATATTTCTAAGATTACAATATTTATAGAGTGCAGTAGAAAATGACCGTTTGCTAACGTGTCATTCGTTGAGCTTTTTTGTCATTCCTTGTTAATATGTCTTCATAATTACTCTTCAATTACTCTTCGGGAGCTTTGAGGAAGCATTTGATTCCTCAGTGTTTAAGTGTTCAACTAGAATTAAATTGAACACATGATATATTACTATGTAATGAAAGAGGCTTCGCGAATTAAAAGTGTGAGCTCTCTTTCAATCATAGTTATCAAACACAAATTAAGCAACTATAACGTGTACAGTAAAGACGTTTTATTTAAAATTTGCATTAATTATGCATTATATCTCTACGAGGTACACGCCCACGGTGACGATAATGCGAGGCAATAACACGCGGGCGGGAGACACCCAAACAGATTTACGCGTGCTTCCTCGCCGAGAGCGAAAGGTGGTGCAAAACGCTGGCGGTAATATTAGGGCCTTATCTTCCGATCGCAATGTGGCCGAGGCAATTGAAGTCCGGTATCACGGACACTGCACGTGAAAATGTAAGTGCTCTGCGGTCACGAGCGTAATTATCTCGCGCACCCCATTCCAGTTCTTCAGGTTCCGACGCTGCAACAGCGCGACACACGTGCGCGTGGTACCATAGCTCCGCTGCCGGGAGGGCCATGGGACTGAGGCAATGGATTAACTGAGAGCGATGCCGAAGCGAGACTTACCTTTCACATTAGCATACGCACGAACTGTTTCATGTAGCCAGACGATTTTATGTTTTCAGAGTACTAAAATAGGCGATGTGCGTTAGGTGGACCTCTGGGCTGTTCGCGGCACCGGAGCGAAAACATAAAACATTCCCAAGCGTATCTACAAACTTGTCTATCTTCGTAAATATTATTGATGGTGATATTTATTTATTTACATCAAAATCAGTAAAACCTGTGTGCGACTTGCTATGGGAAGAAGTTAATTTGAAGCTAAATTTATGTCCAGAAGCAAAACAAGAGGCCATCTCAGCATTTGCGCGAGGATCAGGGAAACGACGAAAACCTGATCGAGATGGGGGTCATTGACCCAGAACCTGAAGTACAATACTTTTACAGGTTCTTACAATTATACAATTCAAATGATATATAAAATATTAAATGTCATTGTTAAAATTAATATTACTTTCCTTTTGAATGCTCGGTATTGTCTCTGTATAGAAACAGTTGTGCAGCAGAAAATATTTTACTTGCGTGCAACGATTTTATGATCTAATTTAATTGTTGTAATTCTGTTTCTTGTTTCGTCACTTATGTATGATACTGATGCCATGAGCAGGAACATCAGCATAACATGAAATTTTCAGTAAACCAAAGCTCCAATGGAATACACAATTAGAGCGAGTATCACAATTAGAGAGAGTGAGAAGGACTTCTTATTCTGAGTTCAGCAAATGAACGGGTTATTTCCAAGTCACATCCAAGATTGTTCATTGTCATCTTTGATCAAGTGAAAGAGATGGAAAATAACTTGAAGCCGTCATGGTAAATGGAATGGGAGGGGAAGTTTTAAATTCAAGATAGATACGATTGTTAGCGTTTATGATAAATCTTGGAAATATTATTGAATCACAAAAAGTTGAAGTGCAACGTTTGCCATTTTATAACTCAATAATTCTTTTTTTTTCCTTCGAAGTTGATGGTTTCAAAAACGTTTGCCACGAGTACCTTCCTCCACGTCTTACATTACAACTATATTGTCCACAATTAGTGTGACGTTTGGCCGCTCATCATGCGAGAAGGGAAGCCCACTAAAACACCCAATGGGGGAACGAGTTTCATTTTCCTCGAGCTCTTCTATATTAGAACAATCGAACGAAAAAACCTCGAGTGCTTGTGGTCGCCAAGCAGCTAGTGCGCTTCAGATGCTCTTATGTTTTCATATCTCGCGTCCCTTCTTGCGCGGTCCGGCTTCCAGGGGCCGCGAGTCGACAATTGCAGTGGAGACGTCTGCGGTGTCGAATCGCTGTCTTTGTGCGCTATGAACAACCCAAGAAAGTGAGCGGTGAAACGCCACCGCAGCCAGCAGTGGATCGTGGCGCATCTCTTCCCAGGCAAAAAGGGACGGTCGCTTGCGGAAGGTTGCTTCTTGAGTGCAATGCTCGCATTCTTCAATAGTTCTGTTTTGCGCGGACGGCGTGCTCTGACGAGACAGTATGCAGATGGCAGTTGTTCAACAGTCTGCAATAAGTAGCAATACATGTTGAATGGAGTTACAATGATTTGGTATACAATGCTACAAAAGTGTAGTAATCTATCACACAGAAATTCAATTCCTTTGAAACAAGATATGGTCATTGATAAAAGTCTCACTCAAATCCCAAGATGGACTTCAAGACAAGAGTTTACTGACACAATTTTAAAATTACTTAATGTCACGTCCGAAAATCGAAAAGAGAGTTTTCAGAAACATTTGAATATCAATATAATAGTTAAATAAATAAATAAATAATAAATCAATTTGTAATTATTACGATATTAATTTCACAAAAATCTAACATTCTTATACCTATTGGGCCAACGTGGCACGTTTGTTTCAAGAAATCAAACAAATATTTTTGAATCGCGTTTTTATTTGAACACTCATGACAAAGCTGAGAATACCGACGATGGAATGAATTATTAGATGTTCTTGAAGTCATCACCTTCTAATTCTTTGCAAACCATAGACGCCTGTACATAGAGTTGAAAAAACTAACAAAGAAACAAATAACACTGAATACTTTCAAACTATCGAGAATGCAAATAACAAGAAAGTGAAAAAAAGCCAGGAATGCCAGGTAATGAAACAGAAACTTCGTGGTTAAGCAAAAAATAAGAAAGCAGTCTATGAAGTGATCAATTGTGTGTCAGTGAAGCATTCAATTTTATGTAAATAACAGAAAACTTTATTTCCGTTATTGATCTTTCTAAAATGATGATGATGATGATAATAATAATTTATTTCCAGCACTATTTGGAACGTTAATTGTCCTTTTCGCAGTTTTTCAGGCACACATCGGAGGCAAAGATTTAGAAGATGGTACCCGATGTCACCACACATCGGCTCTCCAATCATCAACAAACCTACGAAGGTGAACGGGTAATAACTTGTAGACAAGGCGCGAGTCGAGCCGTCGCCCGTTTCCGTGGCGCGCCTCGCGACCGCGGCCGCGCGGGCCCTCTGGCCGGAGCCTGTGCAGGCGGCGGCGCCGCGCGCGGATGCTGGGAGCGGGCCGGCTACGCTGGCCCCGGTGCGGCACGGCGCGCGCCAGCCAGCGGCCGGACGGGCGACGGCAGCGCCCGGTACGGCACGCGGCGGATCCGCGAAGCACTTGGGGATATTCGCAGTGGCGCCACGGAGGGACGGCGCGCGACCCGCGAACTCCGCCCCGCGACACAGGCGCGCGCTCTGGACACGGCACGGATTGCCGTGGCCTCCGATGGTTTTATGGCGGATTAATGGAATACGGTGCAAGGAGCATGGTACGCAATGGACACATTGCAAATACTGGAAAATTGGGTGTGAAGAAAGCTGATCATGGAACATTAAGACTTTGGTCGACTGAAGACACCTGTTCCTAATTCATTTACATTAAGTTTTAAAGTAACTTTGTATAAGAAAGAACTTTCAAAACAAATACCCGGAACATCCGTTATCAAAATTCATTACATACAACTAATAAAAAAGTAGTACTTCAGTTTACTTTCAGATATTGGACTATCAAAAATGCAAATAATAAGAATGTAAAAACAAATATAAAAATATAAAAAGGTAGAAAACACAAGTCAAAAAATACACATCGTAAAAAGACCAAAATCTTCAAGTAATCAGACTTCTCGTGGCTAAGCAAAAAGAAAGTGAAATGTAGTAAGCAGTCTCTGAAGTGATAAGTATTCAATTTTATGTAAATAAGTTAAATAAAATATGATTTACGTACAATAGACATTCTAAACCGTTTTTATTGAACACTTAGTTCCCCTGAAAATGTGATGCTTGTAAATCGCCCCATTTCACCTATGCAATACCAGTGTATCAACATTAATAATGATTTTGAATGTTATTGGAAATTAATGCGTTTTTTCGCAGTTAAACCTTTTTTGTTTATTTTACAGTTCTTTCATGGTGCCCGAGGAAACAATCCGGCTCCTTACTCTCACCATGCGACTGTCTCGACACTGACCTAAATAGGTATTTAGAGAAACTAGTATATACTAGTTTCTTATATAGTATATATTATTTAGAGAAACTAGCAACTAAAAAAATTTCGAACCATTTTTCCCAGATGGAGAACATAATTTTAGAGATTCACGTAAGTTCATAGATGGTTTAAGCATTACATTCATAAGAAACAGAAAAATATATAAATTATATATGTGTCGCCTCAATCGTTGCAAAATGCTCTATAGCAATATTGCGACAAGACAACAAATACAACGAGAAGGACTTACGTAAACTACTTTTCGTTAAAAATTCAGGCCGCGGATCTACGGGCTTGTTATTCTGTCAAAAAGCTCAATAAACTATCTCCCACTTAATGTCTTCCATTTTGTGTAGGTATAACTGTATAGCTTGACAAAAGAATCAGAGAAAATCATAGCTACACATTTTGAGTTATAATTTATTAGAAATAATGGTATAATAACGGGAAGCTGTAACATTACGATTAATTCTTGCAATAGTACAATTTTTCATTATGTAATTCGTCCTCAGTTTCTCTCATTGAGAGGATCTCAATCCAGCAATGTACACAGCCATCACAAACACGATTCACGGAAACTATTGCTAGCTGAAAGTTACATAAAATATGGCACTAAGAAATACAATACAGTGTAAATGCTGATGACTGTCGATGCGGTTAGTTCAATGATATTTGCAAAATATACGTACTGTAATCATTCGCATAAATACCATAATATATATTTCAAAACAAAACCCTTCATAAACAATATTTGTATGTAAACCAATTGAATGGATAATTAATTGAAAATGAGGCGGCAGGTAAATTTTAGTGTTCTTTACATCTTTCAGTAACGCATGAGCGAATAAAAACAGAAATCCATTTTTATATTAATTTAATGAATGAATAATGTATGAGTAGTTTAAGACAAATGAACAAGAGAATCATTGACATGCATCAAAGACATTAAAAAGGCCGAATGGAAATGAATTGGCTTAGTCATTAAGCTCTTGAAATGGGACAACTTGGAGACGTATTATCTCCTTGAAGCAAAGGCAGCATCAGGGATATTTAAGAGGCGGTTCATTAAAAATCATGCCATGTATAAAAAAAAATTACTATGTTAAAAATTGACTTTGTGTGGCAAATAACTAATTTATTTATAAATTAGGCTTACATTTTCAATTTAATTTTTATATTTAGTTTTATAAACAGATTAATTCAAGATATATAAACGAATGGTTGCTTTCTGTTATTCTTTATACACGCGAGTATAAATATTGTGATGATGCTAACATTCTGTAACTATCACAAATAATACGAGAAAGTATATGCATATAGTAGTAGTAGTAGTAGTAGTAGTAGTAGTAGTAGTAGTAGTAGTAGTAGTAGTAGTAGAAGTATTTGTAGTAGTAGTAGTAGTAGTAGTAGTAGAAGTATTAGTAGTAGTAGTAATAGTAGTAGTAGTAGTAATAGTAGTAATAGAATGTGCATAGTGCAGTGATAGTAGTGGCATCAATTAATCTAAACTTTAAAAGCAATTCCAACGTTTAAATATGAAATTTGGATAAAAGTTGATTTCAAAATAAATTCACAAATAATACTCATTAGAAGCCCATTAAACATTTCTAAGAATGATGAATTTTGTACATTTTAAAGGGTAGTAAAAGGATCCCCTTCTCTTGCGTCCGCGCCTAACGCCCGTGGCCATGGCCGTTGCTTGCAGTGCCCGGAGGAAAGTCTCGTTCGAGCGCTGGCTTCTCCCTGGAGGGCTGCGTGGCCGCGTGCGCGGGTGCGAGCGGAGCGTGCGAGGGCGGCGGCGGCGGCGGCGGCGCTCGCGTGCGAGGGCCGCGGGCGGGAGGCGGCAGGTGCAACGGCGGAGGCAGGGGCTGCAGGTGGCGGCGGCGGCGGCGGCGGCAGCCCTTGCGAAACGCGAGAGTCGGCGCCCGCTGGCGGAGGCCGGCTGCGCGCCGCGCTTGGAGCCGATGCGCAAGGGCTCACCCACGGCTCTTTACTTTGGGGAGGATGGTTTGCACTTCAGCAACGTCAGCGTTGGGTAAAAGAAGGACCACCTAACGTCTTTTTTCTATATCACGAAGGAACACGTGCAGTACTATATCAAGGGCAAAAATGTCGATAATTGCATGAAGCACGTAGCAATGAAGGGATTTATCTGCGCATTTTCAAAGTGCCATTGATATTTGCAAACACTATTTCTCGAAGAAATAATAATAATAATAATAATAATAATAATAATAATAATAATAATAATAATAATAATAATACGGGGAAATTCATGAAAAAAGTTAGTTCATATTTTGGAGGTGAAATAGTGACTAAAACGTGTGGTCAACATCATTCTACGTTTTGAAGAAAATATTTTATTTTTTAAAAACATAAGATGGGTTATAAATTGTGCGTTAACTTCCTGCTAGAATCTATTGGCATGAGTGCTCTGGCGATGTGCTACTAGAGCATGGCATATACTACGATATATGATATACACGTTACAATTTATGTGATTGATCTCGATATTTCGGGGTAACACGTAGTGCGTTTAATAATCTTAATGTCTGGGCGGCAAAAAATCTACATAAGGCATCGAAACGTTCAGAATAAGACGAAAATATTGTATAAAATAGGGTCAATTGGGCTTTGAACATAGAGAAGGTATTAATGTTGAGATGTACCAGAAATACGTGCCAAAAGCTAAACTAGTACGGGATTATGGCAGCTACGAATTAGAATGTTACACCAAAAAAGAAAATGTGATTTTCTCCGTGAGTGTGCAGATAATTGAATCTCATGCATGACATTAGCTGACTCTGTCTGGCCACACGGAGCGACGAAGAGCCGTGGAGGCTTCGCGTTCCCTTCAATAGGCTTTAGAGCCGGAGCTGCGGTTCCCAAAATTTACGCTATTCATCATCGATCAACGTTATCTTGATTGATTGGCGGAGGAGATACGGAGCACCGCTTAACGCACTCCTTCCGCCGACCGGCCGGTCGCGCCGCCGCTGGGAGTGAAATGCACCCGAGACGGATGGGAACATCGTTAGCGGGAGTTTGACAGCGAGTCCAGCGCGCCTGTCAACCCGAAAAAGGGGCGGAGCCCGGGAGGGGCCGGAGGAGGCGAAGACAGACAGGCAAAGAGAGCGGAGGCGGCCTAGGGCGGTAGATCGCATTGGCATTAAGGGTAGAAGTGATGAAAAAGGGCGGAAGAAAGTAGTGAGGGAGACAAATACAAGCAACGGACGTAGCAGATGTTAGTAAGGAAATGACATTTGACGCTAAAACTAATGACGGTGTTCAATTGGGAAGGAGAACGGAGGGACAACTATGGGTACGGAACGAGACATGCGATTAAATAGTTTAACAAATTTATTTATTTAACGTCAAAAAACAATAAAAAACTGTGGTACGTACTATAGGGAGACGTGCTAGTAAATTTTCGCATTGGAAATAATTATGCCTTTGCATTTTACGGGGCGAAGTGGTTCGATTGTGATGTCAAATTAGTGGACTGCGAGAAACAGACGAAGACGAGAGAGAGGTGGGATAATTGAGATAATTGAAGAGAATTCTAAGGATGAAGTCACTTGCAATTTCAGGTTCAGCGGAAGATGTGAAACTTTGAAAATATTGTACAAGTCCTGAACTTCCATTAACCTTTAATAATTGTACGTACGTATCTATATTTAGGTACAAATGTACATCTTCCGTATGCAGGAAAACGATTTTCATATAAAGATGAAAATAAAACTGAAATAATTTACTGTTACGCTGAGAGCGGCGGAGTAATATTACTGCCATTACTGTATATTGAGCGGAACATTAAAAACAGCGAATGCCGCATGAAAAAATTCCAAAGGCACCCACGCCAACAACGCGACTGCCTTCAAAACATTCAATAGTGAGATATGAATATAACTTTAAAGATCCATTTCTATTTCCGTTACAACAAGAAATGGCCGTTTGGATGCTATTTGAGTAATGCATAAAAGCTGAGATGGGGTGTTATTTTATTTTAGTGATGTCGTGGAAGACAAGAAATACATCTCGTAAGACGCTATGCAACAGAGATGCGGGGTCAAGATGAGCGCAATTTCGAAGGAATCGACACGAACAGAGCGCTAGGATTTACAGTGCTGGACATCAGAAAGAAAAGAAAAGAGACAGAACAGTTGGGATTGTCAATTTCAGGTTATGAGAGTAACATACAAAAGGCAATTAAGAAAAATGGGTGGAAGTCTGAGTAGGTTAAACTAGATGTATGATTGTCACTTATTAATTTAACTAACATTTCTTATAAGTAAAATAAGAACAGGAGTTAAAATTATAGTAACGCATACGTTAATTTTGTATTGTGTTCATTTAAGACAGAATTAAGTTCGTGCGGAATTACGTTTTTTATTATTAATATTAAAATTTAAGAATGTACACTTATAAAACAATTCATTTTTGAAAATATAGTATGGTACATAATATAAAATGTATCCCAGAATTTGAAGCTTGTATCGTATTTCTATGCAAAGTTACAGTGTCATCACTACCAGGTGCAGAAAGGGACAAATGTATGCTTTGTGGGTCGTGACCTTAGTGTGTATCGCAGGCAATGACGACGCTGGACCACAACTCCATACGCGTTAGGCATAGTTTAGCTTTCATTGAATTAGGACGCGGGCTGTTCGGCTGGTTTTTCCCGAGCAGGGGCTTTTCCTCCAGACTGTATGATCCGTTCAGGTCGGTTCACGATTTTTATGACACGATCTAAAACAATTGAACATCACTGAAGACCGAATCGCTCTGCGGAACGTATCCTTCCGCCAATGGCATGGGTTGGAGTGCCAGCTGTTAATGACTGAAGCTATCAGTTCTGTGGGGTTAAATATAGTTTTCACGAACGATTCACATTTTCAATAATAATATTGAATAGTTGATTCAAGTCATGGCGAAAAGCAGATGAGAATATGTATGCGTGCGAATTAAGACGTCAAACGGATGTACATGGCCATACCACACATCATTAAAAAATCCCACGTTGTACACTTTCATAATGCTTTTAATTAAATTCGATTTATACTACATTTTAATCACAGAATTAAGCATGAAAAATAATATTTCTTAAAAAGGAAGATGTGAAGTGTACTTTTCTAGCATTCCAGCTACTTAAAAACATTGATATCAAGCGAACATTCTGTAGTTATGGGAATATCAAGAACAATATGGAGTTAAATGACTCAAGCACAAGTTAGCCAGCTTTCGTAAAATAAATGTGAATCACTTACACGTGTTAATCACCGACCACGCTTCCAATCTGCTTCGGAATGCATGAATATCAAAAAAATTGCTCACATGACTGAATAGACAATATCGCCGGTCACCATATTAAATGTGATGCTCTCAATAAGTGCCAATTAAAATATATTGTAATTTTCTAAGAGATTGAAATTAAAATGCTTATATTTTTAGGCTGAATTTTGAATCTCTTTTCTTATTTAGCTTAAGATTTATATAATTTAATATGATGCACAGCACCTAGCATTTCTGGTCGTACCTCAGATGATCGTTTTTATGGAAGAATAACAAGAGTATTTGAATGATATTAGAGAAATGGTGGAATGACGGGAAAACAGGAGAATCCAGAGAGAAGCTACTTTGCCCACCCTCGTCCCACTGTCCCTTTCTCCGTCGCAAAATCCACATTGATCGAACGGAATTTGAACCCAGAAACCAGAGGAGGAAAGCGGGAAAGCGAGCGGGCTGACCACTACGTTTGGGGCGCGAGCAACGCAAGGCCCCTCCCAAGGCAGTTCCCACGTCACGGTGGAAGCATTGTTCTTGGAGCCAAGCCCCACGGGCCAGCGCGGCGGCGGGGGCGGAGCAGGTCACCCGCGAGGGGTCGCCGACCCGCCAGGACCCGGGATGTCCATCGGCCGGCTGTCTTTTGAATGTGTAGACAAGCGTGACAGCCGGCGATCGTTGGTACCGCCATGGCGAAAAAATGAAAATAACAACACCGGTCTATGGAAAGTGCGCAAAAACAGACAGGGAACTCCGTGTAACACAAACAAACAAACCGACGAGCCGGCTGACGGGGAGGCGGAATGTCGGAGGGCGGCGAGCGCGGGGGCGGCGGAGGCGGTGCGGGCGGCAGGGGCGGCGGGGGCGGCGGACGCGCGATCCGTAGGCTGCGGTTAGGGGCGCAGGGGGTGGAACGAGGTGAAGAGAGACCGCAAAACGACCAGAGGAAGTCTTGCTGTTCTACGCCATCAAAATACCAGGAGAATGACTTCGTGGCATGCAGTGTTTTATAAAATCGTATCTGAAATGCAATTATGGTGGATTTTCCATATCAATGATTATTTAAGCTTTGCCGCAGAGATGATAATAAGTATACCCTTAAATGATACAATTACAAGCGCATCAAGTCTCGTTTTATCGACTCCCTTCTTAGAGAATTTCCTCAAACATTTATTTCGACAGAAATTCATGAATTTATTTACAGGTTAACTCCTTATATACGTACACAATTATTGCAGAAAATACTATTTAAAACACACCGCTACTTATTTTACCGCTGGAGTAATAATTTAAGAATATACATCTTGAACAGACATTGTGTCCATCAGTGCGTATTATATGCGCTCAGAAGCCAATCCCGCCACAAACCAGGCAGAACTTTTTGTTATTGACACCGCGCTGAGATCCCATTCTCAAGCTCCCCAGATGGAGAGAAGGTTAACCACAAAACACAGCGCTCCTCCGGCGCGTAGGAGAGGAAGGCAAAGGCTCCAGAGGGTGGTAAAGCGCAGCGTGGTCCGTGGCGGCGGCGGCGGCGGCGTTGGCGGCACTTGCCCACCGCCGGTGTGC
>BOPP01000126.1:1763153-1774596 GCA_017312745.1 Gryllus bimaculatus | reverse complement strand
GGGCGACGTGATGCGGAGCGGAGCGAGGAGGCGAGCTCCCGGCGACGAGGAAAAAGCGATGCGTTGCGCGTGTGCGGCGCTGGGTAATGAGGGGGCACGCGCAAATCGGAACGACGGCCTCGCGAGGTCGCCTCCGCCGTCGCAGTGGCAGGCAGCCGGGATCTCGGCGGACGTTGGCACGGAAAACCCAAGTTTGCTCAACGGTCGGAATCTTGCTTCCTGAGAGCCGGGAAAGAAGTTCTTGTGAATTTCCACGGCAAAGTACAGACTAGTCATGTTTTGATAACAAAAAATAACGAAATAATCTTTTAACAAAGAAAACATAATTTCTGTGCTACGAAGTTAGTTTTCATAGTTTTTTTTACGAAATTTATAATACCTATTCCTTTGATAACGACATTGTCAGTGTTGTACCAGGAAATTTGAACATTTTCTAGATAATTGAACAAATTTTCCCAATTGATTTTTAGAAACAAAAGCTTTCAAAAACGATCATTTAATCAAATATAAATAATATGTAAACAGCGTGTTCACTCAGACACAAATCAAGGATTCTTTTAACTCCTGTATTATTTTTGTAATATCCTGAATAAAATACAAAAACATTTGTTATGGTATTGAATTTATAGTTTTGAATATTTTGTAAACACTACTTACATACAATTTTCTCTGTGTAAGATACTACGCATTAAAATTTAATCTTAATAAATAAGATTTAACGAACCTGGCTTCTAGGTACCCTTCCATTAGAATACTTACAATTCTGCATTGCTGGCTGAGTTATTCAGAGACATAGAGAAGCTTGTTTCTATATTTTATGAAAAAAAAAATTCTGGAAGAGGAATTCAATTCTTGGAAATTATAGCAAGAAATTCCTGAAGAAATCGATGAGATGGGTTGCTGATTTTTTCTGCCATACATGAACCCAGCCACACTAATGTAATAGGAATATAATGTTTCTTTTACATATTATACCATATTAAATATATCTTACATCGCATAGAGAAGTTTTAATTTTTCCGACTCCATGAAATGTTGCCATTATATAAATAAATAAGTAAAGATCATAAGACGAATATCTGGTGGCAGAAACAGGCGACCGTTGCCATCCGAATTTTCCTTCGCTCATTCACGGATTCACTCTGAACATCCGCTAGCTGCCATCCTCAAGCATGAGCAGATTGTCAGGTCCTGCGCACCCTAACTTCCAGTTACAAACGAAATAAACAGTTGCTTAGGGGCCTTTATCTAGGGGGACGCCCCCCGAAAAAATTGCAAAATATTCGAAAAAAGACAAAACACGTGTTTGTATCGGTAAAATAATTGTTAACCAAATTGTCTACTCAAGTACTAAAAATTATTTGAAAATTGAAAAAAATTGATTAAATTGAATATTAAAAAAAGCACTTTATCCCGAGGGGGCCCCAAGACGATTTTGTGCTCCGGGAGTACCTAAATCCAGCTCCCACGGGCGCGGGAGGTGTGTGAATGGCGAGCGGAGATACCCGCGCCGGCCGCCAGGCGCTTGGCCGCCCCCGCCCTGCGCAGCCAGGCCCGGCGCGGCGCGGCGCGGCCCTGCCGGCGTGGGCCGGCGAGCGGTAGCCGCAGCGGCTTCATCAATGGCGATTATGCTGCTGCCGCTGTGTTGCCGCGGGCGCGCGGGCCAGCGTCGCCTCCACCCCAACCTCCGCCCCCCGCCTCCAGCTTACGCACGTGGTTGGGTGCGGCGCAGCACGTCATTGGTGGTTTAGTTTCCCATGTTTCGTAATTGAGCTCAAACGATTGACGTGTTTCCAGAAAAATGTGTAATTGAATGCACCTGTTTGATTCTTTTTTCGGCGAAGTTTGGTTCGCCGATGTGACAGATATTCATCGCCAATGGAAGCTGAGCACGCAATGTTCGTGACCGCGTATTCTTCGGAGGGCAGTAATATTACGTTCGTGAAAGCGGGCATAAGTGAAGTAAATTCCCATCAATCTATGTTCTGTTTATTGTCTTTGATACGTTACTGAATCACGCAAATCCCTTTCTTTATAGTTTAACCATATCTCGACAGTCTCTTACAAAAAATTTAACGTATTGTGGATTTTAGAAAAAAATATACAAAGTATTAAATTTCCGTTGAACAAAGAGTAGTTATCATTTTAAGTCAGAGGGGATGTGATGATCTAAATCAGCACCATTCTAGCAATTTTCTTCTACCATTTGCATCGTTATATGTTATACACATAACTCACACTCGCAATTTATATGAAACGCATACTCAAATTTAAAATACCTCACTTATTTCATCCGTTAACGAATGTGTGTTTTGAAAACCAACGTCTTTTGGGGATATTACCATCTTATCGGTTTTTGTTTACTCTGGACTCATTTATGACTCCGGGCCCAAATAATGTTTTGTAACACTGAAAATTATTCACCTGAACTTTTCCTTTTAGATATGCTATTCATGTCCAGTTTGACATTGGTTGTAAACTTTTCTGTTTTTAAAGTTTTCTTGGTTGGAAGTACTCTGTAAAATGCGGTTGGGGTCAGAAATATCCTCAAACAGATTTCACGTTACACGTCCAAATTACAAGAAAAATTATAAAAACGTGATAAATTCAAACGTTTTATAATATTATGTGGTTTTCGAATGATAATTCGTCATATTTGTCTATTACGAGTTGGTAGTCCTGTTTCATTCTCATGCTGAGAAGATGTATATTAGATATATGTACAGTTATGGGGATATGCTAAAATGTTTTTTCTGGGAAATAATATTATTATAGGTGTTGTGGTGCGTTATCGTTGGCATTTTTCATGAAATAATTATAGACGTTGTCATAGCCAACAATAGTATTTAATATAAGAGCAGCTTTCGATGGCTTAGCCATCATCATCAGTTGTCTGATACAAGAAGGAGTACGTCTGGCACAAGAAGGAGTATGATGATGGCTAAGCCATCGAAATCTGCTCTTATATTAAATACTATTGTTGGCAATGACAACGTCTATAATTATTTCAATAATATTATTCTTTGTTATTAGTATGAAACATTATACAAAGCAATTAAATAGCATAAGTTTCTCAACTAATGATTCCAAATCACATCAGTGCATGCAATACTTGTAAACCGTTGCGTGAAACGCGTGGGCTCAAACCGGGCCTCAAACAAAATGCACGCAAGCAATGGAGAAACAGAGTGGAAGAGCCGCCATCCCCAGCGGCGAGTCCGCTGCGCGCCGGAGCGCTTGCAGGTGGCAGCGCCCGCATTCGCTGCCCACACGCAGTGGCTGGCAGTGCGTGCCCGGGGCGATGCGTAGCACCCGCACGCGCGCTCCTCGGAATATTCGCCGTCGGCCTTTTCTCACTGCGACGCGGTAAAAGGTAATTTTATGCCCGCTCAGACGCACGTCCGAGCGCCGCCGCGCTCGCTTCCTGCTCACGGCGGAGAACAATAATTCCGGAATGAAGACGTTTCAGAACTTCCAAAGCTCTAAAAGCAAGTGCTCTTAAGTGCCGGATTTCTTGTGCGCCCGGAGCGGAATTACGGGCAAAAAGGGCCCGCTGGCGCAGGCGTTGGCGCTGGCGCTGGCAGGCGCGGCGAGGCTGGGCGGCGCGGTTGCAGCTGCCCCGGAGGGCGGCGCGGGCCGTCGCTCCACGCCAAGACGCCCGCTACCCCTCCTCCCTCTCCTCCCCCCTGCTCCTCCGGGACAGCGGGTGTTGAGCCTCAACCACTGTGAAGGTTTCGTGTTTAGGAGCTTGAACCTAACTATACTTTACAATGTAGGCCTTATTCTACAGATTTGGACTGTACGAAATGGTCCGGTTTCAAATCGCTCGATATCATAGTTCTAACTTCTTTGATAAAAAAAACGTGAGTTGATTTAAATGGGCGTTATTCACTTCGTATAACAACACAGGGGATTAAGATATGGGTACATAAGCAGGAGGTAAATCTAATTAAGGGCAAGTAATTAATGCATTTCTTGTAAGAACAGAAAATGGTAACGTATGTTGAGTATTAGATTTTTTTTTTGCAAATCACGGCTAATTTTACCCAAAATGTTTAGAAGAGTTAGGTATTTTCTTACAATATTTCACACATATATCAGACAATTGTCACATCAGATTGACAACAATAGTCTCAAAAACAGAACGAATTCGAAAACAAAACGGAAAGGAAGAAGGAAAGTACTCGAACAGGCGGAACGCAAACTTTACAAAACGCGCAGCTGTGGAGCCGCCGCGGAGGTGATTAGCCGTGAAGAGCGCGATAGGGTCGCCCGGCGCCGACGTGCAATCAGGCAGCGGGGGCGACCGCATCCCGGCTTCTCCGCTCCGTTTCGCTCCACGCCCTCCATGCCTCGCCACGCCACGCGTTCGACTAATCGACGCTGGCTTCTCGTGATCGACTGCGCGCGCCTGCCCCGCCCACGCCGCAGCCCTCGTCCATCATCGCTTCCGGGCGCCCGCCGCCGCCGCGGCCTCGGGCGGGTAGCCGCCCCGCGCCGCGTCCTTAATCTTTCAGCCCGGCCCAGACATCGGCGGGGGCGGGGACGGCCGTGGCGGCGGCGGTTCGGCGGGGCGGACCGCGGAAACGCGACGAGGACGCCGAGGACGGCGACGAGGACGGGGACGCAGACGGGGGACGGCGACGCGGTCGGCGCTCGCGCGTTCCCCCAGGGGGATTAATGCCCCGCGGCTTCTTTCCGCGCGAGGGGCTGCGCGGAAGGATTTCTCCGACGGCCGCAGCCTCCCCGGCTCCGTCCTCTCCGCTAATTTTATTTGGGATATCTGTCAACTTATAATAATTACTGGCGGCAAGAGAAACAAAGGTTTGCTTTGTAGAAAGTGAAAGGATTGTGGTTAACTGTGAAGATCAAATTAGTTGGGGTTTTCGGTAAAGTTCAATATGAGAATAAGCACTTTCAAGCTCTACACAACGATTTTAAATTCTCGTGCAATTCTCGTCATATTCACAATACAATCATAAAGGATATGAGAAAAGTAACAATGTGTGTACCAATTTTTCAAGTACAATTTTTAGTTAAAATTCGACATCAATTGGCATTAACGCCTTACGTTGCACTTTGTGGTTTCTGAAACGAAATTATACCCTTTCATATAATTCAGTATGATTCTTAAGATTCAACATTCCTCTTTCATGAGATTTTTTCTCAATTATTGAAGTACTAAATCACACCCTACTACACAACAAAACATATTACAATTTACAAGTTAACTAACTAAATCATTTGCAATTCTGACAAGAATTCATTATCTGTTCACAATACTATATTCCGTTTTGCAGCAGAATGTTATTTGAATTTCCCAGCTTCAGCCTATATTAAGACTTCTCTTATCGAAGGAAGGCAACAGTTTCCCTCCACTCTGAATACTCCACTTCTGTGAGTGCACATGTTCTGTTGGTTATTTTATTGCACCCTCGACTGCTTTCCACGCCGCGCGCGCTCCTTCGCCTCGTTCCCGCGCAAAGCGGATCCGCCTCCGCCCCCCCCCACTCAACCGCCCCCGCCGCCGCCGACCACCGGCTCCGAAACGTCATCGCCTGGCGACCGCCGGCGACGAAATAAAAATACCGCGGAGCCCTTGCGGCGTCCACCCCCGCCCTCCGGCGACAAAAAGCGCGGCCGCCGCCGGCACCGCGTCTGTCTGCGGCGCGGTCGACGCAGATGGCGGCGCGGGCGGGGGCGGCGCGGGGCGGCGGCGGCGGATAAGATTAACGCCGCCTCCAATCACGCGACGGCGCGGATTAGGCCTCAGATGGCGGGCCGCTCGACAAACGTCGGCCGCGTGGGAGAGATCGCGCTCATTCATTAGGCGGCGCGGCGCGGCGCGGCGCAAACACTCGCTGCGGCGGGGGAGCGGCGCGGCAGACAGAAGCGAAGAGGGCGGAGGAGGTGATAGACGCGGTGAAGCTGATGCGAGTTATGGGCGCGAAGGCGGCGGGGGCGACGCGGCCCACCGTGGCTGCGGGAAGGCCGACGTATCCGGATCAAGTGCAAACAACGGAGGAAAAATGGAGAAGCGAGTCCGAGCAAAGGGGGATGACACCGCCGGAGGCGCGAAGTAAGAGGCGTACTGGAACCAGGGCTGGCCGTCGGAGGCGCAAGAGCCTGTAGAAGGATAATTTTGTATATTGCCGCAGTGAGAAGTACAATAGGAAGGGAACAAAGAAGAAAATACGTAGAATGAAGACAAAGGAAATCCAAGGTTTCCGTAGAATTGCTAGAAGTAGTAGTATTCCGTAGAAGGAGATAGTTCACGACTGCAAAAGGTACAGAGAGTCGAGAGTACAGTATCATGTTCGAACTAGTGGACAAGTGTAGAGACAAAAGTTTGAAAAATCAGGAAATCCAAGAGGAGCGTAGTCAGGAAAGCAGATGAATGGCATGCAATAGAATTAAGGAACACAACTGTTGTGTTTGCGAAGGGAGTCCACGATCTTGCCAGCAGAAAGGACAGTGCAAATTTAAAGAAATTTACTGCAATTACAACTAAGTTTCACGTGAGAAGGCGTAGACGAAGGGATATTCCGAGAGTCGACATCAAGCGTCAATGGTGATGATCTCAAGAGGGGAAAGCAGCAGAGGTGAGAGCAGGTGCCGATGGCCTCATTCCCAAGATCTGTCTCTTATACACATCTAGATGTGTATAAGAGACAGGGGTACGGGAGGCGCTGCTGAGGGCGGTTGCGTTGACCGCCGGCGGGGCGGCGGCGCCGAGAGGCCGGGTTTCTCGGCTCGATGGAGCGCGCGCCCACGCATTACCATCCGCCCATTCTCGCGAGGAAGACGCGACTGAGCGACGAGTCCGCCAACGCAAAGAATGCGCAGGAGGCTTTTCCCTTGTTTTCCCAACGCTGGAGCTCTCGCATCGCCAGCCGCTGCCACGTCGCCGCCTCCGCCTCCGCCTCCGCCTCCTCCGCCACCGCCACCGCGGCGCTATGATAACACGGCGCGCCTGAAAGAGCGCAGCTGGGCGCGGAGCGGGCGCTCGGGCGAATGGAAGAAATTCATAAACAGCGCCGTCGCGTCGCCCTCCGCTGAGTACTCCGCCCCGCTCGCCCTGGGCCTGCCTGCTCCGGCGTAATTCAGCCCAAGCAAGCCTCAACCACTCCCTCCGCGGGAAGCTGTCAAAATACTCCCCGGCCTTTTCAATTGTTTGCGCGCACTCACACTTTCGATGATAACGACAGGATTTACATCGACGTGAATGCACGTTCTAAACACGATAACTGAGTCCTAAACAAAATGGAAATAATTATGAGTATTCATCGCAGAAAGTTTATTTGTAAGGAACACGTTTTATTTACAGTACATTTTATCAATCACAGTGTTGTTTGCTCAGAGTACTGTTCAAACTGTTTTTTAAGAGCTGTCTCTAAAATTAAGGTATGTAGTTTATGCAATGTTGAGAGTCCAACTCTCGGCTATTATTGATACTACAGTCACTCACAATACACTATCAATAATTGAAGCGTTTAGGTTCATCAGGTTCTACTCGTAAGTACCAAAACCATGCCTTTCGAGGTTATAATTTTAAATGAATCTATGTGCCCAGGGCAATGATTTGCGGAAGGGTCTATAGGCCAGCGGAGGCCGTATTACTTGCAAAATATTCCAAAGAGATAGCGCTGGTTCTCCCTCCATCACTGGCTCTCTATTCTTTTTACATCGTTTGCTAGAAACTTTGTTCTTGGCACTTACATTTTTATGAACCGCTTCAATTACTATTTGCGGAAGTGAGTAACACATCTACTAAAATGTACATTAGTGAACAAATGCATCTACCTTTCTGGTTCAAAACGTTCGCTATTTTTACAGCCAAGGGCAACGTATCGTATGTTTTTATCTGAATGATTGAGTTCCATCCGCTGTCAACAGCAGTACTTTCTGCGTGGGAGGAAAACCGAAAGAGAGGCATTCCACTCCTGCGCTTCTCTTTGCATGAATCGCATTTGGGGTGGCTGTAAAAGGCGCGCAAGCGGCATAAATTAGAGCGTAAAATTCCGCGATCGTAAACCTCGCAAGTGGCATTTTCTCGCGGCGTCGCATGCGAGCTCGCGGGGAACCCGGCGACGCCCAGCGCTGTTCAGACCGCGCGCTCTGTACTTACGCCGCTTTCGCCGGCCGATATGGGAGCTCAGGGATAAGGAACCGAAAGCCAAGTAAAGCCAATTTCGTCATATCTTTCTTATCTCCGTATCCTATGGCTATCTTACATTTCCAATGAAAAAATATGGTTTAAGAATGTGCTACAAAACGCGGTGTAACAAAGCAGACATTTCTTAAAGAATTTTTGTATGAAATACCTTACGAAGGAAGTTCAGGTATACTTCGAAAAGTTCAATAACAGGACTCAGAAAAAATGAGAACTTATATTTAACACAATTCTGTGAATCGGTATAACCATCAGGCACACTAATGATCCGTTTCGATGCACAAATATATTAAAAAGTAACGAAATATTTACATATTGAACTATTGTAATTGACTTTGTACAATTGAATAGAAGTGATTGAAAATATACTTGAAACTGTACTGAAAAAAGTAAAAGAAACAGAATTATATCAAAATATGTTCAATAAAAATATTACAATTCATTCGGAATGTCCGGAGAAATCTAATAAGTTGTTGAATACAGCAGGTGTTCTGTTGCTGTAAAAATAAGCACTTGCATGAAAATCTTTTCCGTACAAAAGACAATATGACATTCGATATTCGTCGCTGAAAAACCTGCAGCCAGCAAACGGCGCAGTGTAAGATTTATGCGCTCCCGGCGCCGTCTGCGCTTTCCACCGCATCAATACGAGCGGCCGCAAATGCGCATTGCAAGCGCACTCGCGTTACACGGCCGCTCAAAGAGGGCCGCCTCGGCGCGGCGTGGGCGGGGTCGTCTGGAGGTCGGTGCGAGAGGAGGGAGGGGGGCGGGGCGCGCCGAGAGCCGGCCAGACCGAACGCGAGCCCCCCAGCGCGCTCGCAAGGGGTCACGCCGAGGTGGCGCTGAGGGCGGCCGGCGGCGCGCAGGGCCCGGGTCAGGGCCGGACTCAGAAAGTGGGGGAGGGTGAGTACGGGGCGGCTAGCGAGGAAACTTCACAGCGAGAAGGGGAAGCACGGAGGGCGAAGGTGTGTTTGTGTGTGTATGTGAGAGAGAGAGAGAGAGTGAGTGAGTGAATGAGGGAGACAGTGTGTTTGTGTGTGTGATGGGTGCGTGAATGAGTCAAGTCAAAGTGGAGGAGGTGTGACGTCGCAAAAGGACAGGCTGGAGATCGGATACTACGTAAACGGAATTATAGAGGCGACAGTGGTCCAGAGACAAAAGCGTGGTTCTGGGTATAGGCAGAAACTAGAAACCTCTTTGGAGATGATACGATGGGGGAAGGGGGGTGAGACGCAAGATGAAGGGACAACTATGAGAAGAAATGCAGCATGACGATACCGTTGGGCATGAATTGAAATAATCATTTTAAGAGGTGTTAAAACGTGAGTGGAGACGTAAGTGATAATGGTATGCCTTTTCAACTAAGCACTTAATTTGTTCGCAAAGCGTGAGATATGCCAATGGAATCTATTTCAAAGAAATTATAGCCGTTGAGGTGACAATTCACAAAATAGAACTATTTTCATTTCATATCCGCAGACACAAACCTTTCATTGTTCTAAATATTCTACGCCATCCGACGTTAATAAATAAATCTTGCATTCTGTTATCAAGGGATGATGCTGAAAACTGTCACAAAAAAGATGAGAGACTGATACGACTGTAGGAGTGAATTATGATATGGAAGCTACAATCGAACTTACGTCGGCGCGGAACTATCAGAAGAGACTGTGATGTGGTGGTCTCTGGATGTCGGCTACGTCGAGAGCATGGGAGGTCGCACGCGGTCATAGAAAACGCAGTGCGCACGGTAATACGTCGGCTACTGCGACCAGCGCGGCGGCGATGACGGCGGTGGGGGCGGCCGGGAGAAAACCCAGCGCATGGGGGCTCATGTTGCCGTAGAAAAAGACGCTCTGCCAGTCCCGAAGGGGAGGTTAAGGTTTTTGCCAAAGCAGCCGTTCCAGTTGTAGCCTAGATCTGGCGCTGAATGCAAGCTGAGAGGCCGATTCAGCGTTCCGCACGCACTGGAGAAAGGACTCGGTGCGTATGCTGTGCCACATGCGTCTGCCGGCGCAGGTGGGGAACTTGAGCAACAACAGACCGAGACACAGGACTACTCTACGGCAGTAAAAGTTTCATTGAGAAACTCCACGCAGCCTTGACGATGCAAGTTCTTTTCTCAAGTCGTCAACAGTAGCAAATTAAAGAATAAAGTACTACTACCCAGGTTTGAAAATGTCAACATAATAGTTAATCGAGCAAAGCTTTATCACTCATAAAAAGAATCTAAAACTTTAAAAACGATTGGATGGGGCGGGCCATCATAGTGATAACTCTTGTTTCACACTTTACAAATAAATACTCTAGAATTTGCGATAAAATCAGTGTGTTCGAAAAGCTGAACGAAAGTATTCATAAAAGTACTTGTATAAAACCAAACAGCAAGCAGTGTAAATACAAACCGGGAAATGGATGGATATGAACAAATTTAGTTTTTCTTCGGGCTTACGAAAATTACAGAACTGAGTATTATCATAGTGTTATCAGCACTGACTGATACGTTGTCCCGTTCCCTTCAAGTATGTAATCTACTTCACGTCTGTGTTACTCTCGCTCAACCAATTCAGTTAATAAGCTCGTTATTGAGTTTACAATACCTTTTGACTGCGAGCGGTGGTTGTTTCCAGATTATTATTGTAATCACTAATTCAGGAGCAAGGTGAAACATTAACGCAAGTCCTTTCTTGAACTGATTGATTAGTGATTCCGGGTGCGTCAAGTTCTAAAGTCATTAGTCCCGTAAGTGTACTGCAAGATGCGTCCGGCGATGGCGGTGATCTTCCCCCGATGGATAGTGAGATCTGACGCCGACCTACCGTCGGCTAGCAGGGTTTTCCCCATCCATATATCTCCCACCAGCGAGGCCCCAGCTGAGACAAGCACTAATCTCCCGGTCTCCGGGCATGTGTGTAAATGTAGCAGAATGTAAATGTAAATGTGAGTAAGGGGTGAGGAAATATCGCGCGCTGTACGTGATCCGTGTGTTTGGGCACTGCTCCGGCATTCGCTTGGTATTGACCGGAGAAACCACGGAAACTACAGATGAGAGCAGCCGGCCGCTAGAAGTACCTACTTTGAAAACCATCATTTCGTGTGATACGGTAACAACTTCATCGAATTACTTGTACCCAAAGTATTTGTAAAAAAAAGGCCTACGAATATGCTAGAAACGTAGGTCGCCTACCTTAAGAGCGGGTGATAGCGCGGGCGGCTCTCAATCATATCGCGTGAACGCGGCCGCGCAGAAGGAAGCGTCCGGCCGAGGAC
>BOPP01000126.1:1727404-1739336 GCA_017312745.1 Gryllus bimaculatus | reverse complement strand
GGGAGAGGGCGGGCGGGAGAGCGGGGGGGGGAAACAGGTGGGAAGGCGGGAAGATGGGCAGGGGACGAACGATGGGATCATGTCGTCCCGTTCGGAGGCCTGGAGCTCCGTCGCAGCGCTTCCCACAGCGTCTCGCGGCGCCTCGCACTCATCTCTCCCGCTCCCGCTGCGTCCCAGAGCTCACGCTTCCCACGCACTTCTCCCGCTTGGCGGCTGAACGGGGACCTCGCACAGGCAGTTCACAAATCTACGCTAAAACTTCCGAAATGTTTCCTTTTGGAGAATGAATACCTTTCATGATATACTTACGGGAGAAGTAAGGAAGCGCAAATAGAAAAACCATGCGTCCTTCATTCGTATAGTAACTTTACTTCAGTTGCATACCCAAATGCTCTCTCACAAGCATACAATGTATCACAAAGCTGCAATGGAATCGCGTTCTTCGCAGTAATGTACGTAAAAAGAAGCATGGCCAGTTACGTGACTCACTTCCAAGAAGTATTTCTTCGTGCCCATAAGACAAACTAAGACGCGTTATTCGGCCATTAAAAATTCTTTGCAATGCTAACTACTATATCAAGGAAAGGGCCTGCTTTGGAAAACTCGACAGCTGTTTGATCGCGTTCAAATGACTCAACATGTCTTTGCTTTGGTACATGATTAGATAGACATTACATTTAGTTGTAAAGATAATAATTGAAGGTCGTGAACTCTGTTTACGCACAAAAGCACACCTACGTATTTATCAGGAAGGTTTTGATATTGTGCCTGCTTTGAGATTTTTCGCTTTCGTTTTTCGTGGATATGTAGTGACTTTTCCACTTGCTCCGGTAGCAGGAATATATTAAAGTAGAAGAATAGTAAGAATAAATTTTTAAGAAGCTAAAGGAAGGGTAAATCAGAAAACATTAGACATTCGTCAAACGGTTGATCGGGCACATATCCCGAAATATTTAAGGCGACAAAACAGTTTGTGTTAGCAACAATTAGCCGGGAAAATCGAGCCCTATTACCCACGGGCTTGCGCTGCGCCAAGGCGCCGAAACGACATCTGACGCGAGTCGTGTTAGCTCGTCGTCACGCCGCGACAGGCGGGCGCTGGCGCGGGCGCGGCAGCGAGCACATGAGCCCCGGCCTCGGTGGGCGTCTGGCGGCGCCGCGTCACACATGTTTACAGCCGAGGCGCCGCCGCCGACGCAGCCGCCACCAGCGCACCCGATCTCGCTGACGCCTACTCGCGCCGCAGATGAGCAACGAGAAAGGAAAAACGAGAAAAGCGCGTGGGGATGTTTGTAGGAGAACCGCACCAACGCAACGTTTCGACCGCTAGAGGTGGCTCAGGGCATCAACTGATGTCACTGCTATATTCTGACCGGGAGGTCTTGGTTTCGAGTCCCGACGATGGCAAGGTTTTTGACACTAGCTACGCTGCTAGGTCCGACGCAGCCGCTGCCTGGAGAAGAATTCTAGAGGTTGGCTGCTCTGATCGGTAGTTTTCCGTGGTTTCTCCCATCAACACTGAGCGAATGCCGGAGCAGAACCCTGACAAACGTGCCACAGACCGAGCGAGCTTTCCTTCCTTTTATTTGTCCTATCCTCACATCTTACACAGAAGTACATTATCATGCACTACACTACCACACATGTCGGGCGAGATCTTAGAGCTCTTTCCGGCTTGGATAATGCCGCACTCATGGGAGATATCTGGTTGGGGAAAGTTGCACGTAGGTCGCTGTTGGATCTCCATCCAGCGGGGGAAGGCCACCGAAATTTTTCGAGGAAAGAAAAATGCAGTACACTTACGGTAATAATGACCTTAGCAGTTAACGCGCTCGAAATTACCGACAACCAAATCAACCAGCAGCAACAGCAACATTCGGCGGAGTCGATCCCACCCCGCGCTCAACTGCGATGCAAGATCCCTGTAGCGCCCAGGCCTCCACGCTGCCGTTCCGGGCTTCTCTCGCGGGCCGGCGCGGCGGAAACGCTCTCCGCGGCCAGTGCCCCCCCCCATGTGCGCGGCGCCCACAACGGACATTCACGGGCACGCGCAGACGGTATCTTGAGAGCTAGCACCTCACGAAGCCAACTCAAATTCACTCAATTTTCGCTCAATTCACTTTGTTGTTTTGCTTAATCACTACGTTAATTGAACTTTTTATCATAATGTTATTATTATTATTATTATTATTATTATTATTATTATTATTATTATTATTATTATTATTATTACTGTTATTAACATTGTCACGGCTTTTATTTTCCTTCGATATCATTTTATGGAGCATGCTGAAAATGTGATTTTGATCTTCTCACAGAAATTGACTGGAAGAGCTGACAAAATTCTACTCCCAGCATTGATTATAAAATTCAATGAGTTTGGGCACCTCATCTTTCTTTATTTTTTAATGTGCAATTAAACTCAAAAAATAATTAAGGCATAAAAATTAATCACAATTTTACCTGCAATTCATGTGCTTCAGTGCGATATTATTTTGAAAATCTCGGGATCGATTTTACTATGCGAGGCAATTTCTTCTGTAAACGCCGCTCCGAAATTACCCACAAATCACGAAAGCCAACGGCGATCATTATGTTTCTCGAAAGTAACTCTTAAGATCGCATCGTATACGAAACTCTTTACGTTCCTCCTGGGCTGGACACGAAAGGCAACACGTACGGCACGGAGACCTTACCTGCTCGTGAGAGGCCTGGTCCGGGAACGCACGGTTCAGAACCCTGGGCAGCGACGGGACTTCCTCGTCCTCCCCCACTATTCGCACCAGCTCCTGCAGCCACACACGCAGGCGAGTGACGCGCGCCGGCCGGCACGCCACCCCCCGCCGCGCCCTCGCCAAATCCGCGGCCACTTACGTCGATTAGGAACTCCATGTAGGCTTCGCGGCCGGTCGCTGAGTGCATGTGCGAGGAGGCTGCAGAGGCATTCTGCTCCACGCGGGGTACGCGGCTCCGTCGGCGACATCGCTACCGCCGCCGCCGCCTCCACCGCCACCGAGCACGTAGGTGACGCGTAGCACGCGCGCCAATGCCCTCCGAACCAATGAACTGAACGCCGGCCGGCCGGCGGCGGCGGCGGTGGCGGCGGCGGCGGCGGCGGCAGGGCGCTGCGACAACGGCAAAGCGGCTGCCATTCCGCGCCGCGGATTGTCTCGCGGGGAGTGCGTACAATGCAGGTGGGCGGAAGGTGCGTAGGCGTGTAGCGCGCTCAGCGCCCAGGACACGTTCGGAGGTTTATCGCAGACGAAGACGCTGCCGCGCTTATCGCTTGGAGAGAAGCCGCGCACGCCCTGAGAACACGAGCGCCTGGACGGGGCCTGGGGCTGAGAAAGGCACCGTCCGTTGACCTGCCCTGCTCACACTCAATCCACTCCACTTTGGTTTGAGTTCTATCAGCGCCAATTATATTACCAAACGTCTTTCAAAAACGGACAGAGAATTGTTTAAATGCCTAGTAAATTGTGAAAGGCGGCGGCGATGGTGTAACGGTTAGCGTACTGGACCGTTGTACCCAAGTTGGCGGGTTCAAACCCGTAGCCGTGGATTTTTAAGGGCGAAAAAATCCTTCGTACGCCTTCCTTCGGAGGGGAAGTAAAGCCGGCTGTCCCATGTTCGTAGATTTACTTGCATGTAAAAGATCCTCAAGCGTAAACGACGCCTCTGAGCTAAATTCAAATCGCCTGTTTCTCGCACAAGAAATACCTCCTTTCTCTCCTAGTTGGTGAAAGGAGCGTAGCGAAATTTGCGTGGTCAGACGGAAGAGCGGGCCTGATGGCCCGAGTCTCGCCACGTAAAACAAGGCAAATTCAATTCAATTCAAATAGCATTAACCGTTATTTAAATGACTTACAACGCTTTGCTCCTTCTTCAAAGTCACAATTATGAAGTGACATAATCCAAGATTCGAACCAACGGCCTTATCACAGAGCGGTTGCTGTCACAGCCGTCTGTGTTTTTTAAGTCGAGTTTCGATTCCTTGACCTCTTCAATTTCAAAAATACAATTAGTCCGTCTCAGTCAGTCATATAATAGGAAGTGAGAACTGCAAGACTCAGACATAGGTATATATTAGTTCTTTGTGTCCTTTATGACTTTCAGTTACACGTTTAATTCGAACTACATTATTTCAGAAACAAAATACATTATGAAGAATTTAACGAATACTGCAAACGTGCCTACAAATTATTTTGACTGTCGAATTTGAAAGTGAATCCTTGAAAATATGGCATTAGCCGCAGAACAATGACGAACCTGATAGGTCGGATTCCGCCTATTGAAATAGCAGTTTCAACTAGGTCGTATTTCAACTGTTATTCGTATATTGAATATCTGCTTGTTTTACATCCACCGAAAGCATTATGAAAATTACAGTTTTTGTAACATTTTGGCTAGTTAGAAGAAGATTGAACACGGATACCAAACATCACGTTTTGATAAAAAGGTTTGAAATACACATGCAAGATTAATTGATTCCTCGAATACTTTTACAGCAATCAGATCCGTTACATGATTTTGTTTACGTATATTTTGTAATATACTTTCGATATAACTGCTAACGTTATTTTGGAACAGTTATTAATATGGTCCCAAAATTTATCCTCCAGAATAATTTGTATAAAGATTTACACTTTTTATTTCGATTTGTATTAAAGATTGATGTGTCTTTTGCTACCTAATATATTTCATAGTATAAAATATCTTCTTTTATAAACACGTAGTTTTCGCTGTACATGACGGGAACATGAAATTTATGTGAAAGGAAGAATAATACGAAACTATCATTACACAATGAAAATGTCAGCCTCAAGCATGACATTTTTTATTCGTATGAATTCTATTCTACAAAAACGGAGCAATGAAAATTAGGAAAAATGAGTAAATATGACGAGGAGGTAAGCTTCGCTGCTCAGTGCCCAATATTCTATGTCGATGTGTGGGAGGACGCCTGTTTCCGAGGATGTGAGGGCAGCACCGGAAGCGACCCTACTCAAATGTACACGTCCACTAAGTGGAGTGACGGATATAATGCTTTTTAGATTCGCTTGTCCTTTCTATGGAGCGGACAGACAGGAAATGAACATCTCCATCTGTTCATTCCCTGAGCATGGTAAGTAGGCTAAAGAGGTCGCGGCCTGAAATGTATTTATTTTTGAAATTCCATTTCCGCGGAAAGAAAATAACATCTATGAAATACCAATATATTGTTATGGATTGCATTTTGCTTTTTTTTCCCTTTCATTTCCTGATTGTCCATACCTGGATTGGTTTATTGCAGATCTCTAGTTCTCTGGAAAGTCGTAAACCGTTGATTTCGAACCAATTCTGATGACGCCTATACTTTACAATTGGAAATTAACTTAAATCTGCTTCTAAATTTTTCTACTGCTTTTACAGTCCTGTAATTTGCGGTGAAGATCATATTTTTGTGCCCGTAAAGATGTACCCAAGGGTCACTTCTTTTCTTGAAATTCTTTCAGAGTAATGACATTTCTCGTAGATTTTTATTTCGCATTTCTTCACTGCTGTCTCCACCTATCTATTAAATTCTAGAAATTCATTCGAACACAGTTCTTCCTTTTGCCTTCATGGTTCCGAATGATCTTTTCTCTAGTGTGCCATCAAATGCGACATTACAGAAATATTAAGTTGTGTATTACACTTCATAAATGTTTGAACAAATGCTCTCAACATAACAATAACATTTATAACAGAAGATTGCTCCCTATCATTCCTTTTAATATACGAAATATTCGAGCTTCTCAATATTTTCGACGGAGAAACCCCCATGATAACGGAGTACACGAACATGAATAAACACGCGTCGTCAGAAAATCCTGAGACGCGAAACCAGGCCAGGAATGAGAGAAGTTCTTGTAAGTGAGCGCGGGAATTCCTGCAGCCTTTTTTTTTCTCGATGTGACATCACAACCCCGTCGCACCGCCAGCCGGGAAAGGCAGAGCAAGCTGGCGCGCATGTCTCGTCGAGGGCCGGCGGGGCGGATGAGTGGCAGTTCACGCAAGTCGCCGTCTATTTCCATGAACGCGCCGGCGAATCTTCCCTCGATAGAAGAGCGGCGCTGTGCGACGTGGGGCGCGCGTGTGAGCTGCGACAGGACACGACGGATCAGCATTGAAGGCGTGCTCATACATACGTATGTTCGCGGAGAAAAAAGGAACAAAATCATATATTTAAAAAAGGATATTCTCAGACTAAAGGTCTTGGGATTATGCTCGATATTATTTTCATATAAACGTTCGTGTTACGTAGGTTTAATCAGTAATCTGCCAAAAGAATAAAACGGGAGTGAGTAGGAGTTATACATTTTACTTAAAATATTTTTCTAACAGAGTCCGTATAATTCCGTCGTCCAAAATACTGACGTGTATATTTTTTAATTAACAATGGCTTCATTCCTACCTCCAAGCAACACGGACTGTTGGCGCTTTATCATTCTTTGCTTATGCTGACTCCTGCTACAGGAAGACTTAAAATAATAAATTCCCAAATAAAATGTTTTGGTATCATTACAAGTAATTGGAATTTGGAGATGCAAATTTAGTAATACATATTTTATAAAAAATAGTATTTAGACATGAAAAAATCTCACTTACGCAATGTTAGCTCTGTTTAAATTCACGAATACGAATGCTATCTATGATTCGATGAAAAAAAATCTTTCATTGCATTCGTTTTAAAAGTGCTTTAAAAAACTTAGTGTTCAATGGGACGCGTTTATATTGTTTTAGAGTTCTGAATATTTTGTATTTGAGTTTCTTATATTTTAAAAATAAAGAACGGGGAATATCGAAGAAATTTCCACATTGCAAAACCGACAACTAAATATATATAAGAAGTATGAACAAATTATTAGCAGAGTAAAAAATACACTATACAATTTTTATTCAACTACAGAACATATTTAACAAATATATGATGTTTTTATACAACTGAATATTACAATTTACAAATTACGAAACCAATTTATAAGTTATGACCAGGATAAATATGAGTTTTTTTGAAAATGAACTATTTGAAAATAATTTATGAAAATGATTAGTAAATTAAATACACGAACGAGCAATATTTCTCAATATCTCCCAAGTATCGATGGGAATAATGAAATATGATGAAAGTCTCCGTTCTTTTTAAATGAACTGCAAAAAAAATCGTAATTATTAATCTTTACTGAGAATGTATTACATGGAACATTAAAATATTACGAAAACTCTCTCACCCATTTCAGCAATAAAAGTTCAGATAAACAATCTCAATTACAATCTTAAAAATAAACAATTGGTCACTGAATAAATGCGTATCCGTTAATTGATATGGAAGAGGACAAACTTTTCAGACCGATGTACTTCTATTCGCCATACTGATAGAAAATCCTACACCGGCAGAGCAATGCCACTAAGAAAATAGTACTGTAACGAAGTAATTTGATTCATGGAAAACAGTGATCGCAGATTGAAAGACATTACTATTCATACATTAGTTTCGTACGTATTTTTCTGTTTTTTGTAACAATGATGTCCACGATAATGACCAAAACAGGTATAAAATAGGGTATAGTGTTTCCACAGAAACATTACTAAAATATTGATGAAAATATACTAATTGGTTTCACACATTTATTTAATCGCAAATATTAATTGTAATATCATGATACTCGAAAACTATTATTCTTATTATTACTATTATTATAATTGAGAAATATTTTGGGATTACAATTCTCATTGAGTTCACAGGTTGGTTGATATAACTCAGAATTATAGTCTTGAGAAATGATGGAGAACATATCCATTCCTCTCATGGGACCATACTTAATATAATAAGATGGTATCAGAGTAGAACGTCGGTGGCTTGGTTAGCGTGCTCGCTTTCAACGTGCAATCCCAGGTTCGGGTTCGATTCCCGGTCGCGGCAAAATTATAACTGTGCGCTTTCCTTACAAATGTACCACTAGCTATTGCTGCGTGATGAGGAGAAAGCCCAATATGATATATATCAGAATATCTGATGAATATCAGAATACACGAATGGATGTCTTTCGTGCTAACTACACGAATTCCTTATCATATGGCCGCGAGGCTGGGTCACCGGTGGTCGGCCATGGCCCATAGCGAGCTGTCGAGCATATACCAGTGATCTAACGAAAGACGGCACCATCGGCCTTTATGCAATAGAAAATTGCTACCAACCGCAAACGACCGCACAGCTAGGCATCGCTAACATTTTGCCTAGGCTGCTCTGTTTTGCTGTTCCATTTGAGTTGACCCGAATGTAATGAAGCAGCAACCAGCCTGAGCTAAGGAAGACGGTAGTAATAAAATGGAATGGTTCCTAAATAAGATGTTTTATTTGTCTGTTATCTCAATCTGATGTAGTAATATTACATAACATAACGAGTTAATACTGCTTTATTTATTTACTATTCTTTGTGAATGTCTTTGACGGACAGTATTCTCGTAAAAGATATAAAACTTAAATCTTAGAAGTGTTAAAAATTAAAACGGCGCTGCTTTAATATTCATTTATTTGTACTGTACTAACAATTGACTAGGGTACTTTGCCAAGAAAAAGTAATAGATACGAACTGAAATACTGAAATTCATTTGAAAATTAGAAACGAGATCTCCGATACTTACTACACTTCCCTAGCAGAGAAAAACGGACTACCTATTTCTTCTCTGTAGGCGCCAGAGGTGCCTGGGGGACCGTGCGGAACAGAGGGGCGCGCAGTGGAGGCCTCCATCGCAAGCGCAGAGGCGCTGGGACGGTCGCTTAAGACGCCGGCGCAGGGGCGCAGGCGGCAAACAGAACGCCAGGGAGGGTGTGGCGAGGACGGCTGGGGCGGGGCGTGGCGGGCGTCGGGGCTGGGAGCGACAGGGAGGGGCCAGGGCGGCGTCGGGGCCTGGCGCCGTCGCGCTTGGCCGCCGGCCAGGAATATGCCTGCAGGCAGCTGAATTTCGCTTTTCTTTTCTTGCTGCCGCCGCCGCTAACCCGCGGACCCTTCAGGACTGACGGCGGTGAGTCGGCACACGCTTCTAGCCACCCGGCCATCCAGTCGACAGTACCACATCTACAAATGACTTTTAATTATTTGCTACACCAATTCCTGTACAAAACTTCCATGTGACGGGGCTCGGCGCTTGCGCCCCGCCGCTGCCGAGCCGTAACCGTGGCCTAGATAGCCGCGGCGCCGCGAGCGTGGGAGCCGTAGGCCGTGGGCGTGAGCATCGTAACGCGCTGCAAATGAAATGGAAGCGGTTCTGGGCTGCGCGCGCGCGAATGACAAGGCTGCAGCGGCGCGCGGCGTCTGCAGGGCGTGCGTGTGGCGCGCCGGTCTGGCGCGCAATCAGCCTCTTCCGGACGCACCGCTTTCGGCCCCGCCCCCGCCCCGCCCCGCCCCGCCCCGCCCCGCCCCCGCCCCGCACGGCCAGCCGCTCCCGTGCGTCCCACCGGGAGCCGCCCGGCACCGTCGCCTTGAATCGGCCAAAAGACGGAGGCGGCCTCAGAATGCGCGCCGTTCGTCGCCCGTGCAGCCGCCCGCCTCCTTCGCCGCTCCGTCTTCGACCCCCTTCGGCGGGGTTGGCGACATCAGCGGCGCGGCAGCAAGAAAGAAAGCGAAATTCAGTGCCTGCCAGCATATTCCTGGCCGGCGGCCAAGCGCGACGGGCGCCAGGCCCCGACGCCGCCCTGGCCCCTCGCCTGTCGCTCCCAGCCCCGACGCCCCCGCCACGCCCCGCCCCAGCCGTCCTCGCCACACCCTCCCTGGCGTTCTGTTTGCGCCTGCCCCCTTGCGCCGGCGTCTTAAGCGACCGTCCCAGCGCCTCTGCGCTTGCGATGGAGGCCTCCACTCGCGCGCCCCTTCTGTTCCGCACGGTCCCCAGCACCTCTGGCGCCTACAAGAAGAAATAGGGTAGTCCGTTTTCTCGCTAGGGAAGATTGTAGTTTAAGTATCGGAGATGCTCGTTTCTAATTCAAATGAATTTCAAGTATTTCATTCGTATCTCATACTTTTCTTGGCCAAAGTACCCTAGTCAATTGTTAGTACAGTACATAAATGTTAAAATTAAAGCAGCGCCCGTTTTAATTTTTAACACTTCTAAGATTTAAGTTTTATATCTTTTACGAGGCAAATTACTGTCCGTCAAAGACATTTCACAAAAGAATATAAATAAATTAAAGCCAGTATTACTCGTTATGTAATTATATTACTACATCAGATTGAGAATAACAGACAATAAAACATCTTATTTTAGCAACCATTCCATTTTATTTACTACCGTCTTCTTAGCCTCAGGCTGGTTGCCTGCTTTCATTTACATTCGGGTCAACCTCAAATGAACAGCAAAACAGAGCAGCCTAGGCAAAATGTTAGCTATGCCTAGCATGTGCCGGTCGTTTGGCGGTTTGGTAGCAAATTTTCTATTGCATAAAGGCCGATAGGTGCCGTCTTTCGTTAGCTCACTGGTATATGCTCGACTGGCTCGCTATCGGCCCATGGCCGAACCACCGGGACCAGCCCTCGCGGCCATATGATAAGTAATTCGTGTTAGTTAGCACGAAGGACATCCATCGTGTTATTCTGATATTCATCAGATAGTCTGAATATACTATCATATTGGGCCTTTCTCCTCATCACGCAGCAATACTAGTGTTACATTTTAAGGAAAGCGCACAGTTATAGTTTGCCGCCGACCGGGGAAAAATCGAACCCGAACCTGGGATGCACGTTGAAAGCGAGTACGCTAACAAGCCACCGACGTTCTTACTCTGATACCAGTTCTCGGCTAGATAAACGGGACGTACACCACACAACTCCGTACGCGACCTCACTACGATTGGTATTTCATTAGATGTTATTTTTTTCCGCGAATGGAATTTCAAAAATAAATACATTCAGCCCCGCGAACCTCTTTAGCCTACTTACCATGCTCAGCGGAATGAACAGATGGAGCATGTTCATTTCCTGTCGTTCGCTCCATAGAAAGGACAAGCGGAATTCTAAAAAGCATATATCCCCGTCACTCCACTTAGTGACGTGTACATATTGAGTAGGTCGCTCCGGTTGCTGCCCTCACATCCTCGGAAACAGCTCCTCCCACACATTCGACATAGAATATTTGCGGACACTGAGCAAGCCGAAGCTTACCTCTCCTCGTCATAATTTACTCATTTTTCCTAATTTTCATATGCTTCCGTTTTTGCTAGAATAGGAATTCATTACGAATAAAAAGATGTCATGCTTGAGGCTGACATTATTCATGTGTAATGATAGTTGCGATTATTCTTCCTTCACATAAATTTCATGTTTCCCGTCATGTACAGCGCAAAAACTACGTTTTTATAAAAGAAGATATTTATACTTGAAATATATTAGGTAGGCAAAGACACATCAATCTTGAATACAAATCGAAATAAAAAGGTAAATCTTTATACAAATTTTCGAGATAAATTTTGGGAACATATTAATAAAGTTCCCAAAAATAACGTAGCAGTGTATATCGAAAGTATATTACAAAAATATAACGTAAACAAAATCATGTAACCGATCTGATTCTGCTAAAGTATTCGAGGAATCAATTAATCATGCATTGTATTTCAAACCTTTTTATCAAAACGTGATGTTGGTATCCGTGTTCAATCTTTTTCTAACTAGCCAAAATGTTACAAAAAAAACTGTTTTTATTTTGTTTTTTTTTTTTTTTTTTTTCTAGATTTTCATAATGCTGTCGGTGGATGTAAAAACAAGGCAGATATTCAATATACGAATAACAGTTAAATACACCTAGTTGAAACTGCTATTTCAATAGGCGGAATCCGACCTATCAGGTTCGTCATTGTTCTTTTTTTTTTTCTTTTTTTTATTTTTTTTTCTTATGCGCTCAATCCATATTTCAGGCATTC
>BOPP01000126.1:1714339-1727379 GCA_017312745.1 Gryllus bimaculatus | reverse complement strand
GGAGTCCCGCCGTGGGCATTGTTGTTTGTCCCTTGTCTTTCTTGAATGGGTGTTGTCGCGGAAGGCCTTGAGAGTTTGCTGACCACAGACCGAGGAGCTCGAAAGTGTGTCTAGTGTAAAAAATAAAAAGTTAATATGTGTCCCCATGAGCGACATAATGAGCACCCGGCGCGGATAGCCGAAATCGACATCCCCTAAAGCTGGAAAAAGTCCCAGGAAGAAAAAAAATGGATAGATGTGGTTCTCTTAACGTAAGTTCAAAGGCCTTAAACTGTAATTCTAAGCTTTGGATAATGGCAATAAAATTGCTAAGAATAGCACATGCAATATTAATAACCCTGCCTTACGAGTGACAGATTAGCCCTGGGCATAAATCAGAGAATGAGAGTTGCTTCTTAGTCTTTCCCGCTGACGTCACAGAAGACGCCGATGATGGTGGTCACGGCGGGTGCCGGGCGAAGGGCGTTTGCGAAGCGCAGCGAAATCGCCGGCGTGAGCGCGGCGCGTTCGAGGGACATTGTTGGGAGGTCGCTCTGCTAATATGCGGCGGGCTGGCGCGCAAGAACGAGACTCGCGCGCTGCGACGAACAGCGGGCGCGGGGCGCACGCCCATGTGGCGGGTGAAGAGCGGGCTGGAGAGCGGGGAGCGGGGTGGAGAGCGGGGAGCGGGGCGCGGGGCGGGAACCGGCCTCGACTCGCCGGACGGCGCGCGGGATTTCGAAGCGGAGATCGCCGATTCCAACAAAACGCGACGCGTCTTCTTAAATAATGCAAGCGACGTCCCCGCAAAAAGCGGCGCGGCTAACGATGATAATTTCCTTTACAAACCGAAGCTCGCTAGAGAACTTTTCGATGCGACGCCGCGCATTCCGAATTTCAGACACTCGTCGTAGACTCTGTATTAATTTCTGAGCCAGTGAGAAGTTCCGTCGGCGAAGAATGCTGGCTGCGGCGAAACACGCTCGATTCGTCTTCGCAGAGTCGCCGCGCACTGCAGCCCGAGGGAAGGGAGCCTTTCCGGCCGCGACGCAGGGAGCGAAGTTGGCGCGGGGGCGGAGATGAGCCTGGGAGCGGCCGACAACTTTCTTGCCCGCAAATGACTGCCACTACGGTGCGTCCGCAACGTATCTATCACAAGGATTTTGTTACATTTGATGCTCGCTCTGCCACCCACACAGCATGCGGGTAATGTATCTTGAATGATACGAAGCTAATGAATGTCAGACGAATAACGCAAAACTAAGTGATATTTTAAAACATGAATATCTAAAATGTAAGTTTTCGTAATGTCATATCATTGCATGTCAGGAAGGTGCACGTAAGCATATTTTTAGAAATACAAACATTCTAATATGTTATTTTACACAATGAGATTCGAGGGTAGGATAAACCTAGACAAAACGGGAAATACAATGTTTTTATGACTTATACTTTTAACAAGTCTACCCATCCATTTTACTGAGCTTTTCCTGAAGCGAGTAATCACTTAATTTCACTTCAGGACATTTGAAACAAAACGGAACATAACTTTTCAAATAAGTAATTACATGTGACTATAGCCTCTTTGAGGCAATGCCGGAGTAGATGCGAATGAAATAAACACAAGCTAAAATTGTAAGGCGTGATAAAAACAGACTCCACAGGTAATGGAATCATAATGTTTACGACGCTCTCATACACTATTTGGATCTTCTTGGATTGGGCAACGAACCACACATCAATATAAAGAAATAAATGTCTTAGAACGGGACCCATAACATCGATAACATTCAAAACCATAACATGGGTTGAATGCGTTTACAAGGCAGAAGTACTTGCGGCGTCGTGATTTTTACGACGGCACTTGTTCTCCCGTTAAATTCTTCCGGCAATTACAGCTGTAGCTGCGAGCTATGCTGGTCAGAGGACTTCCTTCATGCAGGCAGTCGCGGTTTCGGCTTATCGGTACCTTAATGGCCAGCCGCCCAAGTGGTCTTCCTTGGTACGCCTTCAGTGTTTTAAGGAACTAGTATCATGGGCGAATTGCAAAATTTTAATGTATTTTATTGTGAAAGGAATTACTACCTAAAAAAGTTAAACTTAATAATACGTAATTATTTAGTTTTACAATTACAATTCTACAGTTCACATACTAAATTCAAATAACATTTTACATTTTAACGCACGAAAATGATCTTATGTTAAATTTTAGGCATTTTTTTCTAAATCTGCAAAGGAATCCACAAAGATATTCTTATGAGTTGTTCTAACTTTACTGCAGTTGCTTATGCTTTCCAAAACCACACATTTATTTATGTTTTAGGAGCGATATTCATGCAAACCATTGTCCTGCATTGCCTATTTTGTGATGGAGGATTTACTCCCGTGACCACAGTGGGGAACCGTTGATTCTCCTTTCGAGGGAAGAGCGCCGGACAAATTTATTGTTCCAACTTACGACACAACTGACAGGCTTGCGGTAATTTTGATTATATATCAACAGCACTTGCACATTTATTGAAACTGTTAAAAACAGTAAAATATTTTTTGCAGAAATTTTCTTTCGATATGTGCAAACGATATAATAATCGTGTTCTAACAATATTTTTGTTGACGAAATTTAATAAGACAAAAGTAATGAATTGCGTGTTGCTTTTGCAGTTACTCCTGCGATGCATCAGATATACATTTATCACGTATTAAAATACAATTTGTAGCAGGTAAAACAAATTCTGTTTTAAATTGAACAATAAAAATTGAATTGAACATGAATTGAAATTTTTACATGAAAAATGCTAACACATGAAATAATCAGACAATGGAATCGTCTAATATTCAGTTCAATTAATGAGATGCGGCAATACTAAGATTAGATAAAGGGCTCCATTCTTTTAAGTTACATTTAAAATAAATATTTCTTCATTTTCACACGCAGGCTGCATTAAACGTAAATCTATCAGCTTTGATCGTACAATGTCCACACATTTTTAGTTCAGATTTGCAGAAAACTTTTTTCGATCGAATCGATTTTTAGATCGAAAGAAATCTGCTCGATATTTTGAATTGTTAATGTTTTGACATTCGAACCCTGTACTTGTACTATGACTGCAGACAGAGATATTATTAAACGGAAAGATTATCTTAGGCAGGAAAATATGTGTTTGAGATGTTCGCTAATGGCCTTCAAGATCCGATACTGGTTAGTAATCAACTTAAATCTACGGTTGAAATTTAATTAATAACGGCTATTATTTACAAGAATAGCTACATTCTAATACTATGGCCATTTTAGATTAATAATCTGAAATAAGTAAATGGAGAAAGGGCTAGTCAGCGGGTTGTGATCACATCTACAGAATATGTACCGTTTACTTGCTAGTAACGTCTATGCGAAATTGTATTTTCGAAGCGTTCTATAAAACCCTCTCCCAATGCTTTAGGTCATCAACTAAACTCCTTTCCACAAACTTCGCACTCCACTAACAGCATTTTTTCCAATTCCCTCTAAGTCTGGCAATCGGGCATTGCCAGATCCGCTCATTACACTCATTTCCGGTCAATTTGTTGGCTGCGAGAATAAAATCCATAACCAGCACTTACAACGTTCCAAGAAAATTGAGGTTAAAGAATACCGACTATCCATTCGGGACGACAGCTTACGTACGATTGTTAATGCATGGGCTGTATTGTGTGTTTCTCACAGGATACAAGTAACACACAAAATTATATACATAATGCACATTTCTTTGAATAATCAGAGTTTCGCTGCGGATATACGTAGCTATGATATTGAAATTCCAACAGGAATTAAGAATCTTGTGGTATCCTACGTTGCGTTCCCTGTTGATTTTTATAGAGATGTGTAGTGGTCTTATTTCGGCAAAACATTACTCTCGATCATTCACAATAATGCTGATACAAATTTAATGCCCCAGAAATGTTATAAAAATATATGTATTATTTATAAACTACCAGCTATCTTATTTTTAATTAACAGATTATAAAGTGTGAGTAGCCAACCATTTTAAAATAACATATCGCAATGTAGGAAAATAGACAACGTTGCTGCTATTTTTAGATACTTTTTAATTGAACTTTCTCTCTACTTTTGAAAAATAAAATGTGTTTTATTGTCAAATGATTTTTTATGATTTGAAATTTGCGGATTACAAGTGAGCCTAAGAGACAAAAATTTCTCTTGAATTTCTCTTGAAAATTTCTCTTGAAAAGAACAACCACTTCGTTTTGATGATGGTAAGAATACATTTTAAATAACGGAGTAACACAGGAAATGTAAATTCACAAAGGAGAAACGATATTTTACACGTGCAATAGAGTAAGACATGATTCTCAAGAGTAGATAAAGAGCCGTTAAGTCTCATAAGATACAGTACAATCATTTATTTGCAATCAATTTTTATTTATTTTTTGTTTAGTTTTAAAACGCACATACATGTATGTAACGCTACATTGCTACAGTAATACATGATTAAGGATAGATCTGATCAGTAACTACGTTTCTTCAGATGGCACAAGAGCGGAGCAGTTTCGGCGGTCGTTTCAAAGATTTTCTGTGAATACTGAGGCTGATTTTTTAACATTGAAAATCACAGTGAGTGACAGTGACACATTAAAAATCACAAAATCGCAGAACGACACCTAGATGAATCAGTCCACAATGTATTATTTTATAGCAGAGGATGTTAAATTTTAGTAGTTTAAAAGAACAGTTGTGGAATTAACGCGATGCAAGAGTACTTTATGTTTGACGAAAATAATTTCAATAAGTTTTTTCAGGCAATGGAGAAAAAGTTCCAGATATAAAATTTTACACTACAATCAACGGCAATATAATTTTTTATGATAAATACAAAATATTATTCTGTCACAATCTCATTAATCAAGTTTTAGTTTTGACCTCCTTAAGTTCCATTTACTCTTTGCTTTCTTTGCCAATATGAAAAAAATGAATGTAGTCAAAGTAACACTTTATTCTCTGTGGGAAGAAGCGATATTTTGCCAATAAAAAAAAGTTACTTTTAAATAGCATTTAAAAATTACAAGCATTAGAACACTGAAACATTTCTCTGACGATATCACTGTACATTTTACAATCTTGTAAGTTATTTTGTGCTGTCACGTATCTGCATTAAACTGCAAGTTTTCATATTCATTCATAAATTTTATACATGTGAGAAAACGTAAATGAGGAACATTCTCTTGCGGACCGGTGTAATCAACATCCAAGCCTGAAGATGATCTGTGAGTAAGCGGACAAGACTCCCCTCGAATCGTACTCTCGTATTGAAGGCCTATACAACATTCCTTTATTGGAATAATAAGACACAAACGACGTAATTGGTAGATTCAGACACACGCACACACACCTTCACTGTCATAATTTGTGCCTCTTAACATTTAACGATGGAGGAAAGTAATAATACCAATCCCAAATCAAAATGAGATGAAAAACATATCCCGAATTTCTGTAACATCTTCATTGGTCCGTTCAAATGAATATTGTCGGATGGGACAGCCGCGTTTCGCGTCCATCCACCCCGGCGCAGCCGCAGGCGAGCGCGCGCGGCCGCGAGCGTGGCACCGTGCCATCGGCCCCAGGCCCTTGCGACTGCGACTGCGGCGACGGCCGCCACGGCGGAGGCTTCGGCTGCTGTAGCGAGACACGTCTAGTCGCGCTCTTGACCTTAGCCTAGACACGGCGGCCGGCTCCTGTTTAGAAATCCCGCTCCGGCCAGCGTCACAGTCAGCGTCGGCGTCGGCGTCGGCGGCGCCGCTGCAGGCCTTTGTGACCAGCCCCGCATTGGGTGACACACACGCTTCCCCTGGGCCGTCACGGAACAGCCGCGTTGCTTTGCGAAAACGGTTTTCAAAATTGACTTCCTCCTGGTCGGTTCACATTCAAGAGCTTGAACGTTGAACATATTATTTAATTTTTGGTCCATTCGAGAGTTTGATACGAACCGGGTGGCTTAACGTGGCACTTTTAAATATTTTCTGAAGCTTTTACAAATTTGTTTGTGCAATATTGGATCAAGCCGGGCAGGTATAAGTCATGAGGTCTTATTGTAAACTTACGTATTAATAGTGCTGTATCTGTTCGCAGAGAGGATTTTCTGTTGCGGTGGAAGAGATTAGATATCGACAAATTTTGTAGCTTTAGAAATGTCAACATGTTTTATTGTTTGTTTTGTATATTATCAATTATTTACATTTCTTATCAAATTGTTTGGAAAAGTCAGGGATGTGTAACATGCGAATTTATTTGATATGATAGTTCTTTCTTATGTACTTTAAAATAGGGAAGCCCCATTGAAACATGATATAGTATGTTGCCAACAATTCAGTAAGTAAAAACTAAGTGAGATACGTGATACATGAAAACATATAGCTAAATTTAACATATTCTGTCGTGAGAACATCATCAAAGAATTTTGAGAATCCACAAGTATTGCATGAATTAAATTGTTTTTAATATAAACATTTCTTACTTTTTTCAGTTTTAATGTACTTTGTCATTGGCGATCGAATTCTCGAATAAGGTGTCCACTCTTTTACTTTAAGTTTGTTGAGTACCACTTTATATTTATCATTTAAGATCTCCCTACAGATAAACATTTCAAACAGTTGAATTGCGTGAGAGAATGACGCGATGAAGTCTTCGTTCAATAAGCGTGTTTACAAAGATGTCTGAGAGACACTTCAGTGAATTTGAGGTTTGCAGAAAACAAACTTTATGAGTTCAGGATTATCATTGCGCAAAAATTTAAATGGAGCAGTAAAACCTGAACTCATGAGTCCGCTTCAGCATATTTGGGGCTAAATAAATAAAATATATCGCAATGATGGGAAAAATGTATATTCTGTCCAAAAGAATGTCACCGAAAGAATATGATTAATTCACTTACGTAAAAGCAGTTTCACAGAAGAATTTAATTAGTTGATTACATAATAATGAGAAAGAGAAGTGATGTGTGTGTTGTGAAGAACAGAGGGATGTGCGGTCAGATAACAGTGCGTTTAGATTTTAAGCTAGTTACAGCAAATCATTTATTATTGTTATGTTTTTAAGAGTAAGTTTGTATATTATTGTTTATTTATCTTTAATTGTAATATATTTAAATATTAGTGTTCTACCTTGATATGGCAAAAATCCCATTACGAAAAAAAATTAATATTTATCTACAATGCAAATCATACTCTATATTTCAAATGATGCGTCGATACAAGAAGACGAATAAATTAATACAGGATTCTTTAGATTTGGGATAATCAGATTACTACTAAAAGTGTTCTTATATTAAATAAAGATTTGAATGCTTTTTTATCTCAGAATATTGTAGATACTTATGTTCTTTCAAAATGAATTTCTGATTTTATACAACTGACACAAGTTTACCTGAAGAGAAGTAGGTTGGAACCCGAAACGTAAAATAAAATGTTTTACATATAATATTATGGAATAAAACTTCATTCAAATCTTTACTTAATATAATAACAGTTTTAATCGTCTGACCGTCTTTAATTCAAATAATCATGCATTGAAATTGCATGCATGCAATTGCAATGTATTGAAATTTTTTGAACAATCAATGATTTCAAAGATAAAGAGAAGAATACTTGCGGAAGGATATCGATTCGCTGTTTTGGAATAAGCATCGACCCGAAATATCGGTGGCGCGGAGAATCGCATCCTCCTTAGCAGAGCGTCGGGAGCGTCGGGGAGCGTAGGACGAAAGTGTTGTATGAAATATTATTTTTCTTTGCTTGCGTGATGCGTGTTTGTAATTGGAAGCAGTTTGTGAGGTGACAAAATGATTCAAACCTTTATCTAATAAAGTGGATGTATTTGAGCATTTTATATAGGCTACGACAGTAATTTCTATTGTCTGCTTCACCACTTTCAATTAAAGTTTTTGCTCTCAGAGGAGGCGCGTGGCACATACGGAACTCAATGGGATATTTTTGCCCGATCCATAAACCAGGACAAATTGAAGCAAAAAGATTGGGCTATGAAACTTCATTCAAAGCTGAAGAGTATCAAAGAACTCAAATCCTTTTTTCTAACGAGATGAATACTAGACTAGTTCTAACATCGTTTCATAGAATAACGCTAACAATTTGCATCCCTACAAAACGAGAGAGATTTGATCTCGCAGATGCTATCGAGGTATGTCCGCCGCCATATCTCCCTGAAGCAAAAACATCTCCAAAGCAGTCTTTCATACACGAGCGTATCTGCGAGTCGCAAAAGCGGAAACAGGCGCCATCGCGGATGACCGCCCGCCATTCACAGCAGGTTTTAAGGATGCGTCGCCATAATTACAGAATATTTATAACAGACGCGATTTGGCGAATAAAGCGCGGAAACTGCTACCCTGAGGAGCGCTTTATGACGAAAAGGTGCGGGGAAATCCGGCCTCGTAAAGTGGCCTCTCCGGAGACGCTCGCCGGCGGGGCGCGGCGGGGTGAGGCGGGGTGAGGCGGGGTATGGCGGGGACGGGAGGGCGCGCGCGGGGCCCATGTCGTTTCTATGGGGACGTTATCCAGCAGAACGAGAGAGAGCGCCCAGCGCGTGGCGAGGGCCGGGAGGCGGGAGGCGGCGGACGTCGGCTGGCTTCCGGCGGAGGGCGGCAGCGCGGCGCCGCCGCCGCCATTGCTCCGGCTGGCGAGGCCTCTGCCGCGCGTTAGGCCTAGGCGGCGCCCGCCGCCACACGCCGCCCCACAGGTGCGCCGCCGCAAACGACAGCGGATGCACTCGCGCTAATGAGGGTGGGCGCAGTGCGCTCGGTCCTACGACACGATTCAATTATACCACGAATTTGGGCCAGCAGAGAGAGAGCCACTGGACTGCTGCGCGATCTTTGGCTTTCGATCTGGCCTTGGGCAAACATCTCCAAGTCACCCTCGATTTACTTGCATGATGATTCAAAATAAGAGCACAAATAGAGCTTCGTACACGCTGGCGAAATTCTGCAGTTGCAGTAGAAAATGTTGGGATTTAGTTTAAGAAAATCGAGCTTTATGATGAAGGTGAATCTGGTACTGAATTCTGTGCTCAATGTTTTAGTTTGCAAACAAAATGAATGAATTCTTTTCTTTCGCAACGTACTTTCGGATACTGAATGTATCTGTAAAATAATGCACGAGAAGTGGTAGATGCTAGCGGAATAAAATGTGGTCTCTGGGATGGCGGGGTGGCGTGCTGGCGAGGCGGTGGGTAGCGGGGTTACACCTATTCGGAGTGAATGGATAGCGGGGAAGCGGGATTGAAGAGCGTCAATGTGGCGGGGTTATGGGGAGGCGAGCAGGTTGGGTAGCGGGGCGGCGGCGGGGCGGCAGGATGCCGACTTCGCGGACGGGCGATCGAGAAACGCGGGCGATCCCGGAGCAGCGGCGCGCTACCCGCGAATTATCTCTTAGAGCCCAACGGTCGCACCCGACCGCCCAACCTCCCGCAACCTCGCAACCGCCGCGCCGCGCCGCGCTGGCCAGGCCGTCCGTCCGGCCGACCGTCCGTCCACCGCCCCGACGCCCGCCTAACAGCCCGCGCGCCCCGCATCAATTACGACCTGCTCCCGAACACACGGGCCCAATTGATGGCTGTAAATGATCGGTAATTCCAGAAATGAAACGGAGACGGGGAAATGCGCGCTCGCTTCGATTAGGAGCAATTACACGGGCAGCGCGTGCAGGCGAGCGCCGCTCCGCTGTCCGGCGACGCCGCGCGCCCAGCCCGGGAACGACCGCGGGCCCTTCAGGGCCGACGTCTATCGCGCGCCTCGTTAAGGGACGGAAGTGCCAGGGACACCTGAGGCGGACTGGGGTCGGTCTAGCTTCGCCTTTCAGCGCCACGCGGCGGAAGTCCCATTCTGCTTTTGCGGCGAATCCAACGAAATTACTTGCAGTTTTTCAGTGATATTCAAATTTCATTTCCGTTTCCCTCACTCTATAAAATCGTCACTTCAACCGGGTACAAGAGGTGTTAAATACCACAGAGGATAAATGCGATTTGTACTAATAACAATGGCCTTGAATGTTGAGGAATCTGCACGTGAAAAATAAACCTCATATACCGGAAACTATTGTAGTAATTTGAATGTTTTATTTTTAAAATGTGAGGCTCTCGTCATAGATTTCTTTAATAAATCTAATTCATATCCTGTTGAAGATACTGCACTGATGCCCAATCAATCTTCTCTTACAGTTTCCGTATTAAAGATATTTATATGAGTAAACTACCAGATTCTCCGGAACAAGAATACGTGTAAACATATGAAGAAAATATAAAATTTATAATTAACATTATAACCAAATAACTAAATAGTCTGATCATTAATTTTCACCGTATAATCAAATATTATTTACCTCCAAAATGAAAAAAAATGTAAGCATGAATGTATTATTCTCCAATCCTAACTTGTTTCGAATATTATTTTTTCGCAGCAGCACTGTGTAGAGAATGCTTGTTTTTCTCATACGAAGCCATCTCTTACAGCGGAAAAAAATCACAATACATTTGACATGTGTTGAGCTCCACCCTACACATTTTCTCCTCACACCCGAGCGGAAGCTCAATGCCTTGTTCCTGGAGATTCTCTTGATTCACAGCCTAGATCTCCGACATTACAAAGCGCACAGGAGAAACTTATGTGCCTAAAAACATATGACAAAAGAGATGTTAAGAAAGAATATGAGGAAAATCCTGGAGTAATAATACATTGCAACGACGACGTAGTAAACAACGATGAGATCCTCACGTTGCAGTTGCACTTCACGCAAAGTAGCATAGGATCTCCAGTTTCAAAATCGTAGCGTCGCAGGGGATGGAGTCATTAAGGAGGGAGTCTTGTGTGCAATTACGTCGTTGGTCCATTCAACACAGACGTGTGATTTACGACTCGTGTAAAAGATTTTTTAATACGCGTACGAGTTTACTAGACCGTAACAGTTCTACCACCTGTCGCTTTCGTTTCTACGATTGCCCTCCGGCCCCTAATATCGCTTGCTACCGTGTGGACGTCCACCTTTAGTGTGTTTGGGAAAGTGGGTTTTGGAGTAGGAATACGAAAGTACTTACTAGTAGCCAATATTCTGACCATTGCACTTTTAATATAAGTTCTAGAACTACAACACTGCATTAATTAAAAACAAAAAACATTGACAAAGCACCTTACAATAAAAAAACACACATTTTAAGCATATGATTTAACTACGAGTGCTTTATACACAGATATTACTCATCGCTTAAGATATCATTTGAAATTATAAAATTAATTGGTCATCAAATAAATTGAATATATATATATATATATATATATATATATATATATATATATATATATATATATAAAATAACACCAAATATGTAGTCGTCCCGAAACTATAAAGTAAGAAAAGTGAAACCAATATGAAAATTCAAACAAAATTATTTCAACATTTAATAAAATAATATTTTAAAAAATATCAGTCCAATACGAACCTTTATTTCCACAACTAAAGAAAATCAATATTACGCTTGAGAAAAAAGAAAAAGAGTATTGAAAGCATTGCCGAGCATACACTTTTAAACAAATTATCAAACCGAGGATATTTACTCCCAGAGATCACATTTCGCTCCGAACAATTAGCGAGAAGAAAGAAAGAAAGGAAAAAAAAGGAAAAAGGATCGATCCCGCCACTCTCGATTTCCAGGCTGCGATTACGGAATTAGCCGGAGCCCTCGCGGTGAGAAAGCGCGCTCGCGGGAGAACTGGTTGGTTCGGCGCGGCACTCACGCGCGTCCGCCCGGCGACGCCTCGCCGTGCGCGCCCAGCTTCAAAGGCGCGCCGCCCCGCGCGTGTTAGGATTCTTCCTAGGCCGCCGCGACACACGTCAACAAACATCCATGATGCGCGCGCGGGATGCAAGTTGTGTTGAACCGAGTGGCAAGGCTAGAATATGACCTTAAGCGGAGACGCTGAACACCCTTGCACATTTTTTTTTTTTTTTTGGAATGGTGGCAGGAGATACGTACTGCCTTTGATACTGAATTCCGTTAGTTGAATAGTTGTGGCAATTGTCTATACTCAAAGCCTAATGCCCGACTTGCTACAAAAATATACAGCTAAGCCAAGGGATGGTATTATATCACTAGCAAAGATCGTGTAGTATGTTTAGAGAAATGTTTGTGTGCAATAAATGGACGTGGTTGTATCTCTAATAGGGTACTCGAGTCGAATTCTGGATGCTTCAGTCTCGTAAATACCTCGGTTGTTTTTATATTATCGTGTAACTCCTATTGAGAAAGTAAATATTACCAAGGGAAATGTTAAATTTAAATTGATTGATATTAATTTGAATGTTATCATTGCGAATACTTACAACCATACAAACTTATGCACACAGAAAATCGTGAAACATGTGAAACTTTTAGTTTTATTTACTATAAAATTTTAGACTGAGCCTTTGTAAATTTCATCATGGTTCTCATGATGTAATGGTAACACTTCATTAATCGTCAATTCTATGATACTCATTTGTTTTTCTTCGAAATATTTCATCATTTAACGTTGCCAATGGACTTGAACACAACCGATTTTATTTATTGCACATGTATAACATTGCATACAGCACCTGTTTATGTCCCTACAATTCCATCAATACTTATCTGAAGGCGTCAGATGCTATCGTGACAAGTAAATAGTAGACACAGTGGTGAATGATCACTAGTACGAAATACGTTATGAGTACAAGACAGGGAAAATTGTGCAAAATCATCTCACGTTTCCTGTGTATATCACATATGACACATACGTGGATACGTATACAAAAACCTGAATGCAGGGATTTGACTACGAATGTACTAGCCATGCCCCATTCCTCCGATCGCTCCCAATCAACCAGTGAAAGCAATTTTGCACACCTCCGGGAAAGAGAGTTCCCACACTCCGCATTGCGAACTTGTCCCTAAATAACGCGCGGAGCTCCGATAAATTCCATGCGGCGGCAGCGGCGATCTCCCGGGGCGCTTAGGCGCCGGCGGGAATACTAATCAGAGCAAC